>PVKA01006675.1:0-82205 GCA_004027165.1 Ctenomys sociabilis | reverse complement strand
CTCAACTTCAAACCAAGAATGATCAAACGACACAAAGAAGGCCACTATATATTGGTCAGGGGAAAAATTCAAGAGCAAGAAGTAACACTCATAAATATCTATGCACCAAACACAGGAGCACCCAACTATGTAAGACAAATCTTAAGGGACATGAAAAACTTCATGTCTAAGAACACAATCTTAACAGGAGATCTTAACATACCCCTATCTCAAAAAGATAGGTCAACCAGACAAAATATTAGCAAAGAAGTAGCAGAACTATTTATTTATTTATTTATCTATTTATTTATTTGGTACAGAGTCTCACTATGCAGCTCGGACTCATAGTGATCTTCCTGTCTCAGTGTCCCCAGCTCTGGGATTACAGGTACACCCAGTTTACCTGACCAGCATAGTGCGCCAAATTTATCTTCTTTATAAATTTCTCTGATGAAGGTATTTTGTTATAGTAATCCAAACAGCCTAAGACACCTTGTATAGACATACAGCAAATTGCCTCACCATGCATTGTCTGAAGGATAATTTGAGAAGTTTTCTATTGGATACTAGGAGGAAAAAGCTTCTGTTAACATTCATGTTTCTGTGTATAAAGAAGTTATCTTTTATATGAATATATTCCCAATGGTGTAATTATTGGATTGAATGTTATGTCCATTTTTAGTTTTAAAAGGAACTGCCAAACTATTTTCCAGAGTATCTGCAACATTTCAGATTCTCATCAGCAATAAGGGAGTGATCTGGCTTTCTTAAGTACTCTTCAGGATTTGGTATCTGACTATCTATCTATCTGTCTATCATTCATATATCTATTAGCTTTTAGTTATTGTGATATATGGGGAGATATATATTTGATTTAATCCAAATTCATCAAATAACTAATGATACTGAGGATCTGGGACACTTAGACAAGAAGACTCCAAGGTCAAGTCCAACCTGAGCAACTTAAGTGATTTAGTAAGAACTTGTCTCAAAATTTAAAAAAAAAAAAAAGATTAAAAAATGGATTAAGATGCAGCTCATTGCTTACTTCATTCAGTCCTTAGCATAAACAAGTAAGAAAGAATATTTGCATGGAAATATTTCTCAGTTCTCTATTCTGTTTCATCATTCTATGTATCTATACATTTCTCTTTCCTCTATTGCCACACTGTGTGTGTGTGTGTGTGTGTGTGTGTGTGTGTGTGTGTGTGTGTGTGTTACTGCAGATTGAAATGAGGGCCTTTGCATTGAGCTATATCTCATTCCTTTTTTATTTTTCCTTTTTTATTTTGAGACATGACCTCACTCAGCCACTAAGTTGTCCAGGCTTGATTTGCATTTGTAATCCTCCTGTTTCGGCCTCCTAAAATGTTGAGATTACAAGTGAGCATCACCAGGCCTCATCCACTGTCTTTACTGTACTTATAACCACTATAACCCTTAACATGAAGAGTAATTCTTCCCAGATAAGGATTCTTTCTCAAACTTATGTTTATTTCAGACTTTTTTTTCTTCCTATATAAATTTTAGAATAAAGTTATCTGACTGTACAAAAAAAAAAACGACTTCATCAAGCTTTTGGAAAGAGTTGCATTTAATCTATTAAATTAGAGAGAATGGATCTGTGCTGAATCTTCCCATCCATCAACACAGGATGTCTCTCCAAATAGTGTCTTTCAGAAGTATTTTATGTGTTATTCGAGTCATATACATGTGTTTTACACTCATACATAAATGTTTCATTTTATTGGGGAAAATTAGGAGTGGCATTGAATTTTTAATGTTTCTAATTATTCATTGGAAGACAAAAACAATAACTGCATTTGTTTGCTGCACTTACATTGTGTGACTTCACTGAACTCACTAGTTCTGAGAGTTGTATTTGTTTATATAGGTTGTTAGGGTTTGTCTGTCAAGTATACAGCTCATGGGTTAGATGTGACTGGCTTTCCTGGACTACACTGAGTAAAAACATAGTGTCTTGGGCCACATATAAACATACCATGTATATAATATATTATATATGCATATATATAATATATGTGTAGTAAAATTTTATTTTTAAATGTATTTTTTCTTATAACACAGGTATGTACAACTAGGAGCCACACACCTGAATGGAAGGAAGCATATGCATTCTTATTTCTTCTTTTCTAATCTATACACATGTTATATTTCTGTGTTAACCAGAGCTCTAAACACAATGTTTAATGAAAGAAGTGACAACAAGACCTCCTTCATGCTGAAAGTGTGTAAGGTTGGCTTTTACTGATACTTTTTATGAATTTGGAGAAGTTTCTCCTGTTATCCTAATGTACTAAGAGCGTCATCATCAGCATCTGTTGAGCTCTGCCAAGTCCTTTTTCTATATGAACGTGTGATTTTGTTTTTAATCTGTTAATGTGGAGTGTTGCCCTGGTTGGGTTTCAGATGTTGAGCCAACCTTGTATACCTGTATAATTCCTCTGTGATGTAATGTATTATTTGTGACACATTTTTGGATTTGTTTGCTAAATTTTCTTGAGAATTTTTATACTATAATTCATAATAGATGATAATTTTGACTTTTCTCTGAAGCACATCTCTCTAGTTTTGGTAGAAGGGAAATATTATCCTCAAAAAATGAGATGGAACATGTTCTTTCTTAGTTTTATACAAGACATTGTGCAAAATTTGTATTCTATCTTTAAATAACTGGTAAAATTTTAAGTCTTGATTGTTTTGGGTATGAGTTTTTAAGTAATAAATTCAAATTCTTTAGTTATTAGTGTTGGTTATCAGTAGCTACCTATCTTATTTTTGAGTGTTAGAAAACTGTATTTTTTTAAGAACTGCCAATTTCCTCTAAATTGTTGAATATAAATATAAAATTGCCCACATAGCTAATTCTTGATAGCATTAGTATTCCTAATGATATCCTGGTCAATATAAATACTGGTGAGGATTTCTTTTATCTTTAATGAGTCTTACTAGAAGTTTTTCAACTTTCATTTTTAAATAACCAGCTTTTTGCTGCACTAACTTTCTATAGTACTTTCTTACTGTAAATTCCACTGAATTCTGTCTTGATATCTTCTACCCATCCTTCTGCTTGCCTTGAACTTACTTTTATCTTACCTTTCAAATGTCATAATGTAGGGATGTAGTGTGATGTTTAGCTTTAGGGGTGAGTCACAGAGTTTCCAGATACTCAGTTAAACACTACTTGGAGTCTGGTAGCTCAGCGGACCAAAGCACCTGCTTAAGCAGAGCACAGCGGCCAGCCCCAGGGGCACACTGAGACAGCAATTGAGACTGGGCGTGGTGGCACACCTATAATCCTAGCACTTGGGAGGCTGTAAACAGGAGGATCACTACGAGTCTGATCTACATAGTGAGAACCTGTAGACCCTGTAGACCCTGTCCTAAATACAGAAGAATTTAAAAAAAAATTATTTGCTGTATCTCTGAAGACATTTGAGTGACATCTGAATCTGAGCCAGTGAGGAGATTCCCCTCTTCAGTGAGCGTGATCAGCACCAGCTACAGAGGAACACACAAAAATTAAAAAGAAAAACACACAAAAGGCAGGAAAACACAATTCTTTCTGCCCCCTTCCTCACGCTCTCTTTCCCACTCCCCCTCCCTTTCTCCCTCCCTCCCTCCTTCTCTCCTTCCTTCCCTCCCTTACTATTTGAGCAGAAACCTCAGTCTCCTGCCATTGTTATGCTGTTGGGTGTCTAGCTTCTCAGTCTTTCAAGTGCAAACTTCAACTTTACACCTTGTGCTCTAGTCCTTGGGCTCAGATACAGACTGGAACTGGTTTCCCAGGTCCTCAGCTAGGAAATAACAGATCGTGAGACTTTTCAGCTTCCAGAATCAGGTGAGGGAGAATATTTATATTAAATCTCTTTCTAGCTGTACAGAGCTGGATGAACAGACAGACAGACATTACATATTGGTCCTGTTTCTGGAAAACCCTAATCCTAATCTAGATTATTCATTTCCCATTCTCCCTCTTCTCCAACCCAAGCACTGAACCCCCTCATCACTGCCTCCACTGTGTCCCACCAATTTAATATGCTGTGCTTTAAGTTTTAATTTTATGCATTTTAATTCCCTTTGAGATTTCCTCTTTGACTCATAGATTATTGAAAATACCTGTTTAATTTCTATATGTTCAGAGATGTTCCTGTTGTCTTTTGACCATGATTTTTAGTTTCATTCCATCATTATTAGCATATCCATTTTAATGTGATTTTAATTCTTTAAATTCTTGATGTTTGTATTTTGACCCAGCATGTGGATTATCTTCGGGCATTTTCCACTGTGCTTAAAAAGAACATATATCATGTTTGTGCATTAGAGAATGTTCTATAAACTGTAATTAAATGCTATTGCTTGATGGAACTGTACCTCACTAGTAATCTCCCTAATATTGTATCGAGTTGTTCTACAAGGGTTTCAGAATAGAGTGTTAAGGTCTCTGATCAAAACAATCTGAGTTTTAATCTCCCTCAGGCAATTCTGATGGGCACTAAAGTTTGAGAATCACTGGTCAGAGTAGACTAAGTCAAATTAGTTCAGTTGAAAAATTTTTCAATTTCTTATAGACTATGCATTAAATTTGTTCTATTATAAACCTGATAATATGTTCATTAACTACAGAAAATTATTCTAAGGAAAGTAAGACTATAACGAAGCTGTCACTTCCATTGCCTTCCTGTATAGCACTAAAGTAAACAATCATTTGGTCCACAGCTACCCCTCGTGGAGACATATTTATTCCAAGCAGCATTGTACACAGGGCAATGCCTGTAAAGCTTTGGAATTTTAACTAAAGTCAAGTTTTAAATTTAAAGTCCAATTTTAAACTTAAATGGAGATCTACTTGGTGCCTGACCTTGTTTCTGAGACTGGTAAGTGTATTTACATATTATATTCAATCCATGAATAGTGATCGTATCCTCTTCTGGTCTAAGAATTGTACCAAGTACTAGAAATAGAGCAAAGAGTAAGATGTGGAATTCACTAAACATACAAATAGTGGTTATAATCATAAGTGTAATAAGTGCCATTTAAAAATATAGAAGAGTACTACTATAACTTGTAATAGCAGGCCCAGCCTGAGTCCAGAGCAGGAAAGGATTTTTCTGATAAAGTGACGAGTAATCTGAGATTTAAAGGATGTTTCAGGGCTGAAGTGTAGCTCAGGGAGGAGTGTTTTCCTAACATGAGCACTGTGTTCAAGTACCAGCAATGGAAAGAAAGAAAGGAAGGAAGGAAGGAAGAGGATGGTGAGGGAAAAGAAGAGGGAGAAGGGGAGCTGAAAATGGCAGAGGGAGAGGGGAGGGAAGAAGCAGATCAGGTTTGGCCTAATGAAGAAGAAAGTGGGTCTCAAATGACCCCCAGAAAGTGCATCTGTTAAGGCTTGCTCCCCCACTGCACCTTGAGAGCTAGAGGAGCCTCTAAGACATGATGCTTGGAGGAGGCCTTGAATCCCTGAGTGTGTCCTTGAAGAGACTGTGCCACCATCGCTTCCTCTTCCTCTCTTCCACAGCCAGCCACAAGTGAACAGTTCTCCCCGGGCCACGAGGCACCGCCTCATCTCAGGTCCAAGCCAAAGGGACCCACTGAGCACAGACTGGAGCCTCACACTTCCCTCTCTATGAGTTAGTTATTTCCAGGATCCGTTACAGTAACAGGAGGTGGCCCATACAGTGAGGTTAAGTGTCAAGGAAACTGAATTTGCCAAACTCTAAAATAAACAGTCGACCTTGTCGTGTGAGTGGATAGAGAGGCGCCAACAGACGCAGCCGGGGCGATGGAGAGAGCTGAAGGAGGCATGCGTCTCCTGAAGCGGTCTCTGTGGAAAGCGTGGCTCTCAGCCCACTCGAGAGCATCTTGCCAGGCCAGTGAGGCTGCGCACCTGTAAAGTCACAATGAGCTCCATTTACCAGAACCAGCTATGTTCTGGGAACAGAACCAGCAACCTTCTGAGCACTCACTCCTGTCATTTTTTGGGTCTGCATCAACACAGTTTGGTTCTTACTGGAATGAAGGTCATGAGAAGCAGTAAACAACATATAAATGGTAAAATTCTCAAATTCTCATAACCCCTGGGCACTGGGAGAGGAAAAGAAAGTAATCCAGAGATGGAAAAGAAAATTTGCATTTGTGGAGTGCTTGCTGCACACAGGGCAGCGGGGAGAGTTTGGCATATGTTACCGACGCTTCTCTCCCTCCTAATCTTCACAGTACCCCAGGAAAAGAACATTATTTTGCACATTTTAAAACATGGAGAGTAAGACTTTAAAAAGGCAAGAGCTATTCTCACGGTGAAAGAA
Organism: Ctenomys sociabilis; assembly: GCA_004027165.1. Taxonomy (NCBI): domain Eukaryota; kingdom Metazoa; phylum Chordata; class Mammalia; order Rodentia; family Ctenomyidae; genus Ctenomys; species Ctenomys sociabilis. The sequence goes on along the minus strand of PVKA01006675.1, from coordinate 75,900 downwards.
AATAAGCAGTCAAGAGGTGCACGCGGGAGCCGCGTGTAAAAAGATCCGTGAGCAAGAGAGCGGGCAGATTGAAGACTTCAGGTCTGTCCAGATCCACACGCCGCCGCACAGACATGGCTTTTACCTTCCTCTGCCATTGTTTTGTCTTGATTTTTATTTCTCTTTCTTCTCAACTCCCAGGCTCACTCTAACCCTGTCCTTGGTGTCTGTCTCTATCTGGTTCTCCCTTTTATAGCCACCAAAAGTTCTGGCATATTCAAAACCCAATATGCAGAAATTCAATATTCAAAGCAGAATTTTCTCCCCCAGGGCCTGAAAGTTTAGTATGTAAGCGCAATATTGCAATTCACAGCGCCAGCCACGTCCCTCTCAGACAATTCAGAGCCATTATTTTGCCTTCTTCCTTTATTATGGCGATGTAGACAGTGTCTTAGGACTCAGCAGTCTAAAGGAAACGTTGGTACCTCAGCTCCTGATATATTATTCTGTTGCAATATCTTATTGCTGCTGTATTGTTATGATTTTATTTGGATTCTAATAGGGCTTTGGGGGAATGTGAGATCTATAAAACATATTTATGCAGTTGCAATAAAAGAATTGAGATGGCTATGAAGGGAGCAAAAGGAACAAAACATCAAAAATTGTGGGGAGTTACCACGGACATCCCACTTCTACTATCTGGGATAGAATGCATACAGGAACAATTTCTTAAAACAGACAGATGAAAATTGAAAAATCAAAATAGAATTTTAGCTAGGAATAGGATTTATATAGAGTGTTTTTCTTCTTTTCTCTATTCTAGACAAAAGATATATAAACTCCAGGAAAGGGGTATATTCTAAATTTTAGTATACATGTTAATATTGACTTCTTCAAGTTTTAATCAATTTTTTAAAATAATCAATTTATCTTTTGAAGAATAAAGTTTTAATCTTGAATCTAATCAGATGTACTAATACTGTACTCTTTTTTTCTTTCTGTTTTGAAACAGGGTTTTACTATACAGTTCAGGCTGACATTGAACTCAATTTGTGGCCCAGTCTGGCCTCAAATTTGTGGTGACCCTCCTGCCTCAGTCTCCCTAGTCCTAGGGATTGCAGATGAACACCAACACACCAGATGTGTTTAGTTTCTTATTCTACAAGCTAAGAGTTTCTCCAAAATTTCTAAAACCATTCTTAAGAACTCTAACATCTGCTCTACTTAAAAATAAGCTTATAATAAAATAAGATAGAGAATATTTATTACCACAGGAATATATGCGTATCACTATTCCAAAACTGTCTTTATTCTTAATGAAGCATTAAAAATATCTCATGAAAGTCAAAAACAAGATGGGAGTGTCCATTATCACCATCATTATTCCATGTTTTTTCTGTACATACCAACCCAGGCAATTAGATGTGTTTTTTTGTTTGTTTGTTTTGTTTTCTTGGTGTAGGGTCTCACTACACAGCTTGGACTCATAGTGATCCTCCTGTTTTCAGCCTCCTTAGTGCTGGGGTTACAAGTGTGTGCCACCATGCCTGAGCTCCATCACTTGCTCAGCCTGCCCGGGAGGTGAGGCCAGCACAGCATGCGCTGCCAGGAATTGAACCCTGGCTCCTATGCTTGCCTAAGAAAGTGCTTAGTCCACAGAGTTATCTCACCAGCCCATCCCAGTCGAGTAGAAAGAAAAATACTTTCTAATGGATTTGTATGTGGTGATATTAAATACCAGGGCAACTAACAACAATCAAGAAGTTTTGTTTTCTTTATGGAATAACAAATTCAGTAAAATGAATCAATAGCATTCAAATTTCTAAAAAGTAATATATTTTATTCATAACAAGAACAAATTAGAAAGTTCACATACTTTGCTATAGAAATACATTTTTGTATGCTCAAGATCTACAGAGCTAAATGTTTTAAATAACATCAGACCTTAAAAATTTTGAACACTGAAAAGCCCTATTATGCTCTATGTCTATGACAGAAACATTCTACTTCATGAAGATGAAATAGCTGTAGATTTAAAGTATTTACAATTCAAGAAATACTCCACTGCATTAAGATAACATCATTAAGAATACTAAGACAATTTTTAACTAGATGGGCTAATTCTGCAGTTTATATTGGAAAATAATACAAAAAAATAACCAGAATACCAATAAAATGGATGATTTAGGAGACATTGGTATGATTCCTACATACATATGAATTACTAAAAATGAACAAAGATTTTAAAATCCTGAATAAGCCAATAACAGGCAATGAAATTGAAGCAATAATAATAAGAATGTACAGCAACTAAGAAAAACACAGGTCCAAATGAATTCACAGTCACTGCTAAATTCACATTCACGTACAAATTATCAGGAAAATTCCAATGCTCCTCAAACTCTTTAGTGAAATCAAATGGGGAGAAGTACCCCAAACTCAGTCCTGGAAGCTAGTAATACCCTGATTCCAAAACCAGATAAAGATCCAACCAAAAACAGTCCTTCTACCAGGTATGGTGGTACACGCCTTGATCCCAGAGACTGAGGCAGGAGGATTACTGCAAGCCCATGGCTGGCCTGGGCTACCTTGTGAGTTTAAGCCCAGACCCTAGAGTACCTAGTGAAAACCTGTCTCAAAGAAAAAGAGAACTTTGGAACCAGTCTTTTTAATGAATATAGATGCAAAAATCCTCAACAAGATAATGGCAAATAAAATGCAATGAATCATGAAAAGGGTCATACATCAAGTATGACCAAGTAGGCTTTGCCTCAGGCATATAAGGATGGTTCAATATATGCAAATCAGGAGCACCACCGAGGCCCTGGACCCAGGCGACTACCGCAACTGGAGGAAACTTCTGCGGCCACCGTGGCCATGCAGACTAAGGAGCGGCATGGCATGACTGGCGTGAATGGTGGAACTAGCGTTAGCTCTTCCTTCTCTATAGCGAAGCAATGGCTGTTGGGGTTTCGCTGCAAGGAGGATTTCACCATCCGGCCGGCCGCTGGGGTCCAAAACCAGGAAAACCTCCGCTGCGTCTCTCCACGCCACCACCTCTGCTTGCCGTTCCCCCTTCCACTCTGGTTCAACATAGTCTTCAAACATCAGCATGAGGGGTCAGGGAGATGGCTCAGTGGAATAAGCGCTTCCCTGGCAAGCACAAGGGCCTGAGTTTGATCCCCTGGGGTAGACAAGAAAAAGAAATAAATAGATTTGGACTGGAAAAAAAAGAAGTCAAATTATCATTATTTGCAGAACTCATATAGAATATTCCAAGCAATTCCATCAAAAGGCTTCAAGAATTAATAGTCAAACTCAGAAATAAAATACAGCAGGAAACAAAACTAGCCAACAAAAATCAATAGTACACCAATAATGAATTCACTGAGAAAGAAATCAGATAAATACTTCCATTTACAATAGCATTAAGGAAACACTAAAAACTTAGCAAATGACTATTTAGCCAAGGAAGTGAAAGTACTCTACAACTAAAACTATACTATGAAAGGAAATCAAAGAGGACTTCATAAAAGAGAAAGATCCCCTGCTCTTGGATAGGCAGAAGGAGCATAGTCAAATGGCCATATTTCTAAAACTGGTACATAGATTTAATGCTACCTCAATCCACACACCAACAGCAAACTTCACAAGTCTGGAATAATCTACTGATGAATTCACATGAGGGTGTACTGCTGGAAGATAGGACCTGGTTTAAGTAAGTAGGTCAGTAGGGTAACCTAGAAGGGCACATACTGCTCCCCACCCCATCTCCATCTTCTTCCCCCCACCTCCAGCTTGTTCTGCTCTCTTTGTTTCGTACCTACCATGGGCTGAGTAGGTTTCCTCTTGTACGCCTTGCTGCCATGATGTCTTCTGCCAGGCAGCCATGGGCGGAAACCTCCAAAATCACCATCCAAAATAAATCTTTTCTCATTTAAATTGTGCACATGAGGTATTTTGACCTAGGAAAAGAGCAACTGACTAATTCAACTAAGACTGCATTGAACTGTTCTCATTAATTCCTTTAATCAGCATTTTGTAGTTTTCTCATGGAGAATATAACATATATATATATATATATATATATATATATATATATTCCATTTTGTACCAATGTAAATAGCACTGTGTTTTAAATTTCAATCCACATGTTGATTGCTGGTATATAGAAAAGTGATTGGACTTTATTAGATTAACTAGCACTGTTAATTCCTTCACATTTTCTACAGAGACAATCATGACATCCACAGTTTTCTTTCTTTCTAATAAGGCTATCTTGTCTTGTCTTGTCTTGCTACCTTAGATAGGACTTCCAATGTGATGTAAAAAGTTTTAGGATTTAATGCCATTGAATTTTTTAGTCTTTTAAAAGAATTATTTCATGCTGTAGGTTATACTTGCAGCAGATTTTCTTGTGCTAAATTGAAGATAAATGTTTTGCCTTTTAATATTTATTTTAGTTCTTCCTGCATTGAAACTTTTATGCATGCAGTATGTCTAGTGTAAGATACAGTTCCAACTTGTATTTTTTACATAACATCCAGTTTTTACAATGCCATTTTCCTGTCACCTTGAAATAATTCTTTCATTAAATAACCGCTCATTGAATGTGTTTGGGATTCCTTCTGGCATTTCTTTTTTGTTCACTTACGATGTCTTTTGAGTTGTTTCAATACCTTACTTTTAATTACCATTATATTATTACATGTGTACATTTAAATATATTTTAAAATACCTTTCCCTTTTTCATTATCTTTTTTTAGAATTATCCTGGCTTATGTTCTTAGGCCACATTTGTAGTAAATAAAGCTTTCCTTCCTTGTGGGGAGTTAATACCCTTACTTGACACATTTTAGCTCCTGTTTTCATCCTCCTGTTCTTCCCTTCAGCTTCCCCATCTCTTGATCCCTTTCCTTTTTCTGTACATATTTGCAATACACAATGCTTACAGCCCTCCTAGAGAGTTGGTGCATGTCCATAACGCATCTCCATTCCTTACTTATTCTGTAGGATCCACTAGCCATGTCTCTTGGCTTTTACCCAAATGAATAGCTTACCTCCCAACAAAAGCCTGCATACAGATACTTGTAGCAGCTTCATTAGCAGCTGCTGAAACTTGGAAGTAACTAAATCATCCTTCAGTAGATAAATAGATAAATAACCTGTGGTACATCTAGATAAGAGAATATTATGTACAGATTAAAATCAAATGAGCTATGAAGCCATCAAAAGCATGGAAAAATCTTAAACTTGCATTATGAAGTAGAAGAAGCCAGTCCAAAAAGGCTATGTACTGTGTGATTCCAACTCCTACCAATCTAGAAAAGACAAAACTATTTGAGACGGGTTAGTGAAACTGTTCTGCTGGATACTGTAATGGTAGACGACTACCGCCGTACATTTGCCAAAATCCATACTGTACAAAACTGAGATAACATCCTACCATAAGCTAAGGAATTCAGTGATGATAAGCAGTCAGTGGAGGCTGGTCCTTGAACATCAGCCACTCTGGGGTGAGCTGTAGAGAGAAGGGAAATCTGCATGTGTGAGACTAGGGAAGGCGTGGGAAACCTCTGTCCCTCTCCTCCCTTTGGATGAGAACTTAAAACTGCTCTAAAAAATAAATTGTATTTAAAAAAAATTATTTTGCTTAACAAAAGCCTCCAAAAACAAATTGAAAGCACAAGTTGCACAACAAACACCACAGTGAGAGGGCTCATTCCCTACTGAAAAGCCATAGGAAAGGTGATGGGCAAAGAAAAAGGGCCCTAGAAAGGGAAATGCAAATAACTGTTTTTCAGTGCTGGGGATCAAACTCTGGATCTCAGCACGGCTCGCTGGGTGGGAGAGGACACCACCGCTGAGTCACAATCCTTAAATACATTTCTTAAGTGTAAAACCTCACTCATTATGACTTAAGATTTTTAAATTATAATTACGCCGCAAAGTTTCAAATATTTGAAGCAAAAACTAATAGAACTCAAAGGAGAAATAGACAATCTACTACACCTTTCCTAATAATTGCTAGAAAAATAGATTGGTAAAGATGTAGACTTGATCAACACCACCAGCTGGACCTTACCGGTGTTTCTAGACCACCACAGCCAGCGCTCCCAGAGCAGGCACTCTTTAGTGCCCTAGACTATGTGTTGGGGCATAACACAAGACATAACAAATTTCAAAGGAAATTCTAAACTTTAAAGTAGATTCCCTGACCACAACCAAATTAAATTAGAAATCAAAAACAAAAAGACATTTGGAAAAGTTCCCAAATATTCAAATATCAGACAACATGCTTATAAATTAGTAATGGGCCAAAGAGGAAATTACAAAAGCTTTTTTATCTAAGCACAAATGAAAATACAACATATAAAAATGTGTAATATGTGCCTTGAAAGGAGAGTTACAGCCTTAGATATACACATTAAAATTAAAGTAGGAAGCCTGAAATCTGATTCTGCCTTATCCAGAAAAAGAGGAGTAAATTAAATCCAGCTAAGTAAAAAAAAGGGAAATAATACCAATAAAATAAAAAATCATTGAAAAGAAAAAAAGAATCAGTAAAACAAACATTTGTCTGGAATAAATCAATAAACATTGATAAGCTTCAAGCTAAACCAGTCAAGAAAATAAAAACAATGTTAGAAAGTACATATTCTATAAATATTAAACAAATAATTAAGGAATATTGTAAGCAACATATGTCAACAAATTCAACTCAGATGAGACAGAACAAATTCCTTAAATGGTACACAGTGTCAAAGCTCAATTAATAAAGGAGGGAAAATCTATACATCAAAATTTAGCAGTTATACAAAAATGTTACAGGGATTATATTCAATTAAAGTATATTAATTTATAACTCAAAATCTTACTATAAGGAAATCTCCAGGCCTAGATTTCTTCTGACTAGTTCCATCAAATAGTTACAGAAGAAATAATAGCAGTCCTATATAAACTTTCCAAACAATAGAAGATGAGGACATTTTATTTTATAAGGACACTATTACTTGGATATTAAAACTAGACTTTTTCCTTTTTATTTATTTAGTACAGGGTCTACAAGGTCTCATTACATAGATCAGACTCGGTGATTCTTCTGTTTTCAGCCTCCCAAGCGCTGGGATTACTGGTGTGGGCCCACACCCTCTCAGCATGCCCTGGGGTGGGGCTAGCATGACACCCAGGGATTGAACCCCAGCCCCTGAGCTCGGCCTAAGCAGACATTTTAGTATGCTGAGCTATCTGGCTGACCCTTAGACAATGTTTTTCAAGTAAGAAATATGTGGAGCAACATCCCTCATCATCATAGATGCAATCCTTAGCAAAATATTAACAAATCAAGTCCAGTGATTTATAAAGAGTTCAGCATATCATGACCAGAGTTGACCTCCAGCTAACAGATAAGCTTAACCTACAAAACACCTGGTTGTAAAAATATATCTACAAAAATATATTTCCAACTAGAAAAAATGGGACACTCCACAAGCTGATAAAGAAGATGTATGGAAACCCACTGCTAGCATCATACATGATAATGAAAGTCAATACCTGCACCCTAAGATCGGAGACCAGTACCAGAGGCACTCTGACCACTCGTAGTCAGCACTGAGGTGCAGGTTCAAGACCCGCCTGCACTACATAGGGACGCCTGTCTCAAACCAAAACAGAAGGGAATTTTGAAATTTTGTATGACATAAACTTGATTTTTAAAAATTAGTGTTGTATACATTATTTTTCATTGTTGGGACTCAAACCCAATGCCTTATGCATACTAGGCAAGTATTCTAATACTGAGATACATCCCCAAGCTTTAGAATACTGTTTTTCACCAATAAGATTTACAGTGAAAAGAAGTTTAATAAAACTGTGTAGTTGGAGGTGTATGAAAACAATCCTTTACAGACATTGCTTGTGAAAGCATAGATTTACAACAATCTCTGTGGAGTATTTGGCAAAAGTTATTGAGTTTATAAACATATATATGTATGTCTTGACCTAGTGATTTCATTTCCAGGTATTTAACTCACAAATATTATTGCACATATGTTAAATGACCAATGTACAAAGCTATACTCATTGTGGTTTCATTTATAAGTAAAAAAATATTGGAAATAAAATCTGTCAATAAGAGACAGGAAAAAAACTTAGAAAAAACATAGTAGGACACATTGTATCATTTTAAAGCTATATTTAGAAAGATGTGGGCCGGCCAGAGAGCTCAGGGGACTGAAGTGCCTGCTTAGGCATAGTGCAGAAGCCAGGGTTGGATCCCCAGCACGCCATGCTGGCCCCACCTCAGGACGCATTGAGACAGAGATTAAGACTGGGCATGGTGGCACACATCTGTAATCCCAGCGCTTGGGAGACTGAAAACAGGAGAATCACTACAAGTCTGATCTACGTAGTAAGATCCTGTAGACCCTGTAGATCCTGTACTAAATACATAAAAAAAGAAAGATGCTCAAGATATACTGTTTAAGTAAAAAATAAAACAAGTTGTGTGATAGTTTGCGTATTGTGTTTTTTTCTAAAAAAAAAATCTGGTTTTAAAAATGTACATCACATTTTGAAGTTCTACAAGAATATGCTATAGGAATTATATCAACTGAGGTACACTTAGCAGGAAGGGGGGGGTTTACTTTTTATTTGGCATCTATTTGGGAGGAAAAACTAGTTCTATTAGTTGATGGGGGCCAAGCAGTGAAAACTGAAGAATGAGCATAACTTGTGTTGCTTGCTATTTCAGATGGGTTATGTGTTGGAGCAAACAGCAACACACACAGAAAGACTTTAGTACAGACATATTCACAAACATGTGGACTTAGAGTTTGTTTTCACTAAACCTAACAGTGGTGAAAAGGATGGCTAGTAAGAAGAGGGTGGATACAGTGTGCCTTGTCTTTTTTCCCTGACTGCACAGCCCTACCAAGGCCCACAGACAGATAACTCACTTTCCCAGCAGATTTCCCTGAGACCCATGACGGGGCCACACTCTCCTGAACTGTCATCTCTTTCATCCTCAAACTGATTGCCATAGTTTGGATACAAAATGAGCTCCAAAGACATGTGGAAGAGGGCTGGATCCCCAGGGTGATGCCATTTGGAGTTGACAGCTACCAAGAATTCCTTGGGTTCTTGATGCAAAAGAGACTGGAGGGTTCAGGCCCATTCCTCTTCCTCTCTTTTGCTTATTGTCAAAGAGATGGGTAATCTGCTCTGACCTGAGTTCCATGCCTTTGCTATCCAATTCCTCCACTCCAGTCTCGGACTAGAAAGAACCCTTAGAGCTGTGAGCCCAATTAACCTTTCTCTTTATGAGTTAATGATTTCAGGTATTTTGTTATAGTGATGGAAAGCTAACACACTCCTCATCCTTGGTGAATTCAATCTAATAATCCTTATTTCCACTTTAAAAAAGTTTAATAAGTGGCAGAATCTCCTAGTTTTTGGAACCAAGTCCATCAAGGTTCTATTTTTACCCAGCAGAAGCCTGAAGTCAACAGCAGATGTCTCTGAATAGTAAGATGGTCTCCAGCTTCAGAAAGTGCTTCTTTCTACTCTTAGAACAGATCAGCTGAGAGTGAAAAGAACCTGAAAATGCAAAATACAAAGTATCTGCATATCTCTACTGCTCATTTTCCTCATTAGCTTGAAAACACCACTTCTAAGTGTTTAGTTTGTTTGGTCTGTTTCAGTGTTTATTTATTTTAGTGGAACCGGGGATTGAACTCAGGCCCTTGTGCTTGCCAGGGAAGCGCTCATTCCACTGAGCCATCTCCCCAGTCCCTAAGTCTGCCTCACTGGAGACTCTGACCCAGTGTGATCATGTTTCCTGGATCATGATCCAGGTTTCCCTGGGATGCTTTCCATTTTAGCACTGGAAGTCCCGTGTGCTGGGCAGCTAGAGTGAGAACAGGGTCCTCCCATTTGTCCCTGAATTTCATCGCACTGTAAATGCAAATCTGACCCCACGGCATTTCTCCTGCTTTCATTTTGAGTCTTACAATAATGTTCCAGTCCAAAATTTTTAATTATAAAGAGGGAAATTGCTTAAGGGGATTGCTACTATTCTTTTCTGTTCTTCATTTTATAAGCTCCAGCGCCTCCTGCTTTCAAGTTTCTGTTACTAAACATGATTTTTTTCAAAACCAAACTACAAAATCAAATATATACAGGAAATTCACATATTATCACATATAGAATGCAGATCATTGTTTTTCTGTGAGTTTAAGAAATATCAACAGAAGGATTGAGCAGACTACAATAAAGAAGTAATTGTTGAAAAAGGAACTAGGATAGGGAAGGAATAAGGAGAAAACTGTAAGGCAGCTATACTATTAGTGTGTCTTAGTTCATTGAAAGGGGAGATTCGAGCTAATATCTATTGAAGAATTTTTTTATGCCCATATCTTGTGCTCTGAGTAGCTGCTCTGAAGATGACAATATGCAACGTATGAACTATAGTTATTCTACTATTATTTTGTTATGAAATTCTGTTATACCTTTTTTTCAATTTTTTAAAAGACTATAATAATACTTACAAGATCAAAAAAAAAGTACAGTAAGTTCCCCAATTTATGAACAGTTGAGTTGTAAATGTTCAGATAGCAACGGACCTCGCATCAGGACAGTTGTTAACGTGTACGAATCACGAAGCAGCTCACAGCTGGGCTTCTGTGTGCTCAAGACTCGCGGCAATCGTGCACACAGTGCAGAGCTGGGTCAGAGCCCAGGTCGTCGGGAAGCAGGAGGAGGAGCAGTGCTGATGTGGAGGGAACCACTGGGGAGCGCAGAGCAGTGTGCGCCGTGTGTTTGTGTCAAAGCTGGATGAGACTCTCGTCCTTGAACTTAGAAATGAATCTGAGTTAGAAATGTCCTCTCAGAGCAAAACTGCCGGAAGTCCTGACACCGTGCATGTGTTTACCTCTCTTGCACACCAGATGGCAGACCTGAGCGCTGCATTTTTCTCTCCTGCCTTAAAATTCTGAATCGAGCTCGACTTTTTTCAATTCAAAGTCATAAATCACAAATGTCCTTAGAGTGACCTATGGATGTAAATTACCAGAATTTATCATCTGCTGTTACATATGTGGGATCTTTCCTGATGTCCTGCCCCAGAGAGTCATTTATTAAGTGTGTTCAAAAGGAACCTTTTTCCTTTGAGGCCCCACAATGTGGTCACTGCAGTGGAAGACCCGTTTCCCATGCTTAATGACACACCACTCTCTGGGCAAGGGACAAAAACGAAGAACAATTGGAGAAGCAAAAGGAAAAGGCTTGTAATGCATTCATCTCAAAAGCATGTGCAAATTTAGAGATATGAAAACAGCATTTCAGAAGTGGTATCTCTTGACCTTCTAAGTCCTCAGCACTGAGGAGTCCCAACCATGTCTGTCCATGCAACACGGGGTTGAGGCTCTCTATTTGTGCTGTTGAGTCCCAGGCCCCCTGTGAGGCGCAGGTCAGTCACACTCCAGTGAGAAAGACAGAGCGCAGACAGTGTCTTCCTCTCCAGCCTCTGGGTGAACTCGCACAAGGACCTCAGCCCCTTTCTAGGCAAGCAAGAACTTTAAACTTCCTAAGAAATAACACCCATCATTCTGCTTTAAACAATTTGCTTTGGGTTATAATACTTCTTTTCAGGTAAAAGCTCAATCTTTCCAGTCTCAGCCCCTACCCATTCTGCAATCTGTGGTGGCTTCTGAAAGTTGGGGAAAGGAAACTGGGCCTTTCTAGGGAACGTCAGGATGCTCCCCCATCCATGCTGGCCGGGGACATGAGGGTGTACATTCTAAACCTAGTGGGACTCAGCCCCCGACATCCATAGCTGGCCTGCATCCTCACTCCATCCTTAGGGGCCTCCCTGCCAATATAACAACATGGGCTTTGGCTTCTTTCACAGCTGAACACTCCCACTGCCAAGACTGAGCTTTGATTCCTGTCCAGATGGTCCACCTGAAGCTTCTGGTTTCAGGATTACTTATCCCCCACCACAGTTACCTGCCAGTGAGACTAACAGCCATCCTCACCCTTGGAGAGATGGGAGCCCCAAGGTGCCTTTTAATGCATATTGGAGATAAAGGATTCTCCAGGGAGCAACACTAGGTTCTTATTCTGCTCCACCAAGTTACACCCCACATTTGATCAGCATGGGCTGCAGCTGCACCTGGGATGCCCCACAGAAAGAAGGCAAGAACTTCTCTCCACTCAACCATCTTTAGTACTCACGCATGGGAAGCAAAACTAGAATATCTACTTCCATTTTGATTGGAAAGTTGGGCTTCATTATCCACCCAAAATATAAATACAGTCAAATTAGTTGCCTTGGCCCCTTTAGATAATAAAGAACAACATGGGGAATAAAGAATGTTAAAGCAACTACAACTGGCAACAAACACAAAATGACTGTAAAAGGAAGTCACTGCTAGCAAAAATCACTTCCTCATGGCAGAGCCCAGTTTGCTAGGAAGGAAGAGAGAAGGAGTGTCGTTAATGACACTAGATAATAGAAAGTTGCTTCAGCTGTAAGTTTTACAATCAAAACATCCAGTTGAAGCACACCTATCATTTCTGTGTTCCCTCTGTGTGACAGTTGCTGGCCCTGATCCATTAACTAGACGGGCCTGTGTGTGAATCTGCTGCGTGAGGGGATATTAACCTCTCTGACATTATTTTTACTTACCCAGGGGCTCTTGTTTCTTCAGTTAATGTGGATTTGGTGTTAATATCTCCAGCCTTCTGAAAGACATGATTATAGAAACCATATAACCCTTGTGTACAATTAGACTCCTCTCCAACGCTCTAGGAAATCAATCTCCATCCAAATGATATATAAGATTAAAGTTTAAAAATCAATTTATGAGAAGGAAAGAAGTAGGGTCTCCATCTAGGTATTTCCAAAGTGACACTATTTTTAAATGACATAAGCATTTGGGAACCTGCTTTTTCAGGGTTTGGGTTCCATAAAAGCCATCATAGCTTAATTGTTATGACATCTTTAATCATCACTTTACAAACCTTGAACACCTACAGGGCTTCTTGGAGCCACAAAGTGGAAAACAGAACAGGGAACAGCAGTGGCAGCTTATAATTCATTATGCTTGAGACTGTTTAAAAAGTGAGGCCAGAATGCCTTGGAAGGCAACAGAGAGCCCTGTGTCCTGCAGGCTGTAATTCCTCAGAGAATGGCCCAAGCCAGGTTCACACATGTCCCCTGGGTTGCCCGCAGTTCTCCTGCAGTGCCACCCTACCTGGTCAAGACTCGGAGGGACAGGTGCATGGATAGCTGGCTTCCAATGATTCTGAAGGCAGACTTTGCTGTTTCAAAACCCACTTTCTTGGGGCTGGGGAGATGGCTCAGTGGAATAAGCCTTTCCCTGGCAAGTGCAAGGGCATGAGTTCAATCCCCAGTTCTGCCCAGCGTGAACCAGTGGTATATATTTTGAAACCTTTAAAGATCATTGGGGTAGAAAAGCAACTAGAATAGACTATGTGTAAAATATTCCATTAAAGTGTTTTTTAAACATAAATATACTAACTAGAACACCAGAGGCACACAAATACACAAGGCAATTCTTCTCAGGCACAACCACACATTTGAATGAATGGGGAACTTCAAAAAATCAATCAGGGAACACAACTGAAAAGGTTCCAATTTAATTGATATGAAATGGGGTCCAGTAACTGGTGCTTTTTAAGTTTCTCTGGTGATTCTAACATGCAGCAGAGATTGACAATCACAATATTACAAATATGCACACAGATCACACAAAGCTGGCAGGCAGAGGTGCAGAGGTGCCTCCTGCAGGAGCCCCCAAAATGGTGGTTGTTACGTCTAAGAATAATGAGAGCCATTGCTTCTCTGTGTCTCCTATTACATTACCATTTGTTTTGATAACAGGATTTCTATAAGCATCACCAGGGAAATGTATTTAACCTGGAGATTCCAGGTTTTCCTGTCTAGTCCTATGCACAGTCTAGAGGTCACCCAGGATCTTGAGAATCCCTATGGGCAGTAAGCACCCCAGTGAAGCCAAGGACTTGGAGAGTTGGGGAAACCTTACTCTAAAATCTAAATTGCTAAAATAGCCTCTAAGCTCCCATCTTTGAATTTTGTCCAGATTCAATCCACTACTTACATAGTTTCTAAAGCAATCTGCCCATGTACTTTATTCATTGTCTACTGGCTGGCAGATTCTTCAATCATTAATTAAATAGTGTCTTCTTGCTTGAATTCCTTTCCCCACTGAGAACGTAGGAAGTAGGAGTAAGCCCAGAGGGATTCATTATAGCCTTGAGATCACAGAAGTTGGGGTAAGAACACTCCAGTAACTACATGAAGAGCAAGGGAATGAACCTATGTTTGGAAACCAAAGACAAATGCAGCCAAACAACCTCCCGGAAACATGCTTGTGCATCTGTCAAGGAGAGGACATAAGGGCAAAAACAATATTTTCACGCTTAAATGCTAAGTGCTATGTACACATCAGCTCGTTTAGTACACCTGCATCACCTACGAGGTCTACACTCTCTGTCCTGGTTGACATAGGGAAGACATAGATATTCAGCAACTTGCCAATCAGTACAAAACTGTGAAGTAATACAGAGCAAAGATGCAAACCCAGGCCAGGTAGGTTTGAGGCCACCACATAATAGTGCCTTCCAGTCACAAAGAACGGAGCAACAGGTTCAGAAAAGATCATCATCTCCCGCCTAATGCACACCCACTCCCAGCTGAACCACCAGTGACCTCTAGAGATGCCTAAGTTAGGGATGGAGTCCAGCAGCACAGGGATGCTCCCGGGTATTGTCTGGTTCTTCTTCTATCTGTTTGTTGTGGGGGGGGGGGGTTGTTCTCCTGAATTTGTTTTTTTATTAGTTTCATTGAGAAACAAATAGCAAAGAGACCATTTCTAAAGAGGTTAGTAAGACACTTACAAAAATTAATACATTACATATTGACATCTTCATAGTAGTTATTCAGAGTATAAGATGCAGACACAATATCCTGTCCAAATGCTATTAGTACAAATCTTTCTTCTCACTGAATTAAGAGAAAGTAGCTGTTTCTTTCTATCCTATTTTGTATATATAGATACAAAATGGTCCTTCATTTATACCTCCTTTTTCTGTTTAGTTTTGTCACAGATGGGTGTTCCATTGTCATTTAAATATTATAGGTGAGTGAATTCAGCAAAATAATCCATTATAGTCCAGTAGTCCATAATAGTAGTGGGTTATCAGTAGGACTGGCAATGTCAGCAGTTGTTGACTGGAGCCTTTTACAGCTCAGCACATTAATATGGCTTTACTTTTTATACTTCATCCTTAGACTTTTCTGCTGGCTGGTTAAGGCTAAGATAAAGCAAGACCTATATAACAAGAAATGTAACTTCTATATCTGACAAGATTAGTCAAATCCCCTCAGGATTTACCCTGAAACTTTGGGCTGCAGTTTGTAGATCCTTTGTCAGTGTCAGCCATGTGGATGAGTTACGGCCATTGCTTGACCAATTTGCTTTCTCTGAAAGCCTGAGAGAATGTTTACTGTTCATGTGACTCTGCTTAGACATACTGTACATCATCAGTCACTTTCTTCTGTGGCCCCATAGCCTTCTTGATCAGAAAATTTGGGACATCACTGAGTTACAAGAGTTACAGTACAGGTTCTCCTATGTCCTGAGTCCTCACTGACCTTGAAAAGCTAGGGCCAAAATGCTGGTTGTCCTTGCCTGTAGCCCTTCTTTTTACTAATTTTTGGTCTGTAAACTTAAGTTGTTAACCTTCCAGAAGAGAGGCTTAATGATATTATTACCCTATAGCATAGTCAGGTAAACTTAACCTCACTATCTCTCTGAATATCAAACATCTTAGACATAACATGCAAAAGGTATTTTCCATCAAGTATTGATGATATGTTAAACTTTAAATTCCTACAGAATATGAAAAAATAAATATTTTTAAAAATAGAAATAAACAATTACATATTTTTACACAGATGAATTTGTTTTTTTAAAAGTAGAGAATAAAAATATAATGATGGGATGCAGTGTACAGAAAAATGACTTTAATCTCAAGTATGAGATGTCTGTTAAAATGATCTCCACTAGCAAACAACAGCAAGACAAGTTAATTAGTATCGAATGTATTAACATATTCGTTTTTCATCACATTTCTGAAAAACGAGGCCATTCTGCTGGGTGTGTTCCTTGTGGAAAAGAATTAAAGGGAAATGATAAAAACAGCAGCAGCAGCAAAAAGGCGACAACCCACAGACAAAACTGGTGTCTCCAACCTTATGGAGAATGTGGAAGGAAATCCTCTAAGAAATATAAAACAGTGGAAAACAAATGGTCTTGGAGCCAAGCAGGTGAAGGTTTTCCTCAGCGTGAGCCATGTGGCCTGCATTAACTACTTCCCCTCTACACCACCAGCCTTAAGCTTAAAGTAAGGATAGCATTACTTAAAACGGGTCAGCAGGCTATGGCTGCCAGCCAAGTCCAGCCTCCTAGACTGTTCTTTAATACCAACACCTCAGAGAAGAAATATTTATGTTTTGAAAGTTTATAAAAAGAAAAAAAAAGAGGAAAAAGAATATTCAGCAGATATTACATGTGGCCTACAAAATACGTACTATTTGGCTCTCTATAGAAAACAAAAATTGCCAATTCTTGATCTAAAACCAAGAACTGTTCACTGTATCATAAAAAAAACAAAGCCAGGATAAAATGCAGAATCTGGAGTTTTGGAGCCAAAAATAGGGATGTACTCCGTAGTTCTAGCCACTCAAGAGGTTGAGGCAAAAGGAATGAACCCAGGAATTTGGAGCCAACCTGACCAATACAGTGAGGTCCCATGCCTTAAAATAAATAAACAAACTCATCTCACTAAACCTCAAGCAAGCTCTCAGCACTTGCATTTCAAGTTTGTGCTTCAGAAAAATTTCCAGTGCTTAGAGTTTCTCCAAAATGAGTGATACTTCAAAACAAAGTTTCTCCTGTGAAAAGCAGAGATCCACCCATCTTGAAGCTACCTGAGATTTTATTAAGTATGGTGCAGTATGAAGGTTTTAAAACTGAAAAGGTAGAGAGCTTGGAATCCACTGCTCAGTAATGCCAACAGAAGCATAAGCAATAGAACAAATGAGCCCTGGCTTTGTTCTGGAGAGAAGGGTGAACTTATAGTGAGATGAGTCTTCCCCTGTTCTTCCCTTTGCCTCTCCTGCCCTCTTGAGAAGACAGCCAACCTGTTTGGCTCCAAAGCCATTGTTTTCCACTGTCTCTTGTGGAAGAGGTTTCCTATCTCTCTCTCTCTCTCTGTGTCTCTGTCTCTGTCTCTGTCTCTGTCTCTCTCTCTCTCCTCTCCAAAAAAAAAAAACTGAATAGGATTGCTTACAATAACATGATTTAAAAAGTATGAAACCAACGCTATGCTACAGAGGGGTAACTACATTATGAACATCTGCAAGGCCCCTCATCACTATGCCTAGAGTAGAATGGGTCAGCCAGAATTCGAGGAGTGATTCCTCCCAGTCCCCAACCCAACCTAGTCCACTCCCTGCTTCTATTAAGGAATTCACAGAATTCTATCCATTCTATTAAGGAATTCATAGCAGTCAGAGGAAAATACAACTTCTATCCAAAAGCTAGGAGGAAGGAAACATAAACAACTCAGCTGTAAAACAGAAAGAAAAGTGCGCCTGACAGATTCATTCCTTTCTGCATTTCCTGTTGCTCTCTGGGCCTGGCTTTCAAAAGCAAGACTTTGTTTCATGAGAAGAATCTCCTCAGCATAGCAGGCCCTCTCTGGGAAAGAACTGCCTCTCCTCAATTCTTCATTTTTTTTTTCTTCTGGAGCTCAAATAAGCTCCAGGTGTCCTTTGTGTCCAGCATTAACATGTAATATTCTCTTTCCTTTGTTTTCTAGGACTTTGGAAAAGAAAGGGAAGAGGATAGCTGTCAAGGATAGACAACCTCAGGCATGGTCCCAGAGGGAGGAAGGAAGTCATGAGATACTTGCAGAACAAATAGAAAGAATGGTGAACTAACACTTCGGAAAAACTAGAACCATTCTCATTTGTGTGTCTGTTTAAAAATGTATGTTTTATAAGAACATGTAAGTGATACCCCAAAGACAGATTCAAGAGACCGGAGATAGGCATGCCTGTGAGCAGAGGCTGGAGCTAAGAATAAAATGATTCCATGGGGGCAGAAGAGTGGACGAATGTATATTATATGTCAAAGTGTCTGCCAATTGCATATGTTCTTATAGAGAATAATGTTTCACTCACATTCAATACAGTTGACTTGCACTAGCTGAAATGGACTTAGATAACAATTTATTATCCGAATAGCTTTAACACAATATTTTCCACCACGCAGCTCAAGTTATTGCATCAAACATGTGGTATTCATTAATAGAAATGCAAAGTATAATTGTCCAGATTTTAGGCATAAATTTTTGCATTAAAAGTAAAAGGTTTAGCATCAGTCTCTTGAGTTCTGCCACCAACACAGTGGAAACAAAACCAGTTTTCTTTTCCTTTGGCCTAAAACATACATTTCATTGGATTTTAAAAGGATAACTATATTCAGGGCAGAGTTTTCTTTTTAAGACAAATTTTAATTTAAAGATATTCTGTAGAAATGAATTTAGGGGGAAAAAACCCTCATTCCCTTTTGAAAGAATTGGAGATAATAATTTCTACATGCAAAAAATTTTATTCTACTGTCTTCTCTTCCTCCTCTTTAACAATTCTTTTTCCCACTCTCTTGGTTAAGAATTAGAATTATATAGGGAAAAAGTACTACTAATTTATAAGATGACTTGTTAAATTTCACTAATTAGAAAATAGTATTTGATCCTTTTCTATCCAATTTAAAGTACATTTTGTACCCTATTTTGTTGTTTTCTTCTTTAACAGCACTGAAATTGTAATATCAAAGGGCTAACAAAAATTTTTAGATATTGTGATTTTGAGGATGAGATTTAGGGGGCTATGGTCCCCTAAGATTGCATACTTTTATTGTGTTTGTTTTTACTAGGTTTTTACCTCCAAAGTGGGAAGATTTAGGATCTCAATTTTTTTAACAGTCATCAGATATTGAATTCTTTATGTAAAATTTTACACCTTTCACTCCACAATAACCTAACAATTATAAAACATGAATACACATAAAAAATTAGAATTTTAAATCATAGCACATCTGTGTCACAAAAAAAGGCTTATCTGTATTGAGGAGCTGACAGTTTATTACTCTTAGTTTTCAACTGATCGCTCTGTCCATGCTACTTGGGATAAGAATCCTGAGTAAATCTACGGGACTTTCATAGCCCACACTACTAGAGAAAATAAGTCACAAAAGGGTTTTATGGACCAGCACAGGGAGTTTTCATTTTAACTGAGCCTATTCTATAGCATAGAAGGGGTGGTACCCTGTGGCAGCTCTTCCAGACTGGCCCCAGATTGGCTGAGATGTGTTGCTTACATAGCAGCTGCAGACCTATGATTGGTCCAATACAGGTCCTTGATTGGTACTGGGCTCCAGGGTGCCCTAGTTGTCATAACAGCAATCCAGTGAGAGGGCAAGGATGAAACCATGAAATGTTCTGGAAGGCTGGCTGTGAGTGGTAGGGATGTTTACAGCGGGCTCAGATCCCTCCCTTGCTGATCTTTCCATTCTTCAAAAAGGCACCAATAGCTTCTGAAGTACTGAGATAAGAGGAGGGAAAATAAACTGTTCATCAAGCTATTCTGGTGTCAGAGCAAATGGAGGAGAGCGGCTGCTACATAGCCCAGAACACACCAAAGCAAGTTGTCCCAGCCAATAAGAGTATGGGGGAGCAAAGAGAATTGGGGCATGACAGCCACTGACCAAACCACATCCCCCTCCAGCCACTTTGGTGTGAAGGAAGGAGGCAGGTGTTTCTGGCCAGTCTCAAAGTAGTGCTCTAAGGCACTTACCACAAGCACTGGGTCTTGGCCACTTTTCCATAGTCTTCTTCCCTGGAGGAGAGGTAAGTGCTTTCAGTCTTTTTAGACCTAGCTTTCTGGGGCAGTTAACAGGGCACATCAACCTGTGTGTGCTACAGGGTGCCCAGATGTCTGGTCAAGTCTCTTCTGGGTGTGATGTGTGTGGGTTCTTCTGCAGGAAATTAACATTGGAATTGGAATAAAGCAGACTTCCTGCCCTAACAGGAAAGGGCTTCAGCCAGTTGACAGGGAGAGAACAGGCCAGCTCAACAAGAGGAACCTGCTCTGCCTGGTTCAGCCACAGTGAGTGATCACCTTCACTTGATGAAATAGGCAGCAGTATGGAGGAAGTCCGTGTGGAAGAGGAAGGAAGGCTCCAGCTGACAGCCAGCAAAGAGGCGGGGCCCTCAGCCACAAAACCCCAAGGAAACAGCTTCTGCCAGTGCCTTAGCTGTCCTTGCAATCTGATCTTCCTCAAATTAGGTCTCTGAGGAGAGCAGAGTCATGCAGAACTTAGAATAAACCCTTCAGGGACACTAATGCAGAGAACTTTGCTAAGCTTTGCCTAAACTCCCATCACACGGGACCTGTGGTAAAAATGTGCACGGGTCAGGTCACTGGACATCTGGTAATGTGTTGTGCAGCAGTGGAGATTGACATAATGGATCTTTTCTTCAACATAATTTTCCAAAACTTTTTATTGAGAGTTTAAGTCTGTGGGGCCTGGGAACATGGCTCTCTGATAGAGGACTTGCCTTGCACGGGGCAATTCCATTGCCATGTGAACCCCACTGGCTGCACTACTACTCTACACAAACCAGGATGGCCTAGGTCCTTCAGTCGGTGTGGCCTCCTGATGCAATCAAGAGACTCAGTAAACATGAGACAGATGAAACAGTTACGGCAGATTTTTTTTAATTAGTAAAAAGAACATACTCTAAAGTAACAATTGAAAGGACAGCATAGTGTGCTGAGTTGTCAGCTGGTGATCAAATGGTAACACCTACCTGAACTGAACTAATGTGGTGCTGGGTGTGGGAGGGCCCACCTGAGGACTGTTGCCAGCAGTGTAAGAGGCAGAACTGGAAAAGCAGGATGGAGGTTGTCAGGGAAGATGTTTAGAGAAGCTGTGGGAGGCTGTTAGGAAGCTGCTGGTTCTCTGGGGCTATGCTCCTGGAGGGCCTTGTCATCCTGGCTTTCCTGATGAACTTGGCTGTTCTCATCGGAGGAGGAGCTCGGACCTCACTGTTGCTGAGGATGGCTGTGGTTCATCTGGGGGAGCTCTCATCCTCCTCTTGAGCATTGCTTTCTGGCTCTGAGGGGGGAGATGGTGCATTGCTCAGTCTCCTGGAGAAGCTTGCATTGGCTTTCCTGATTGAAACTCAGCTTTCCTCATCACTGGAGGAGCTCAGGACTTCACTATTGCTGAGGATGGCCGTGGTGCTTTCCAGGGAAGCCTTGATTCGTACCTTGAGCACGGCTTCCTGGCTCTGGTTCCGCTCCCTCCGCCAGCTAGCACAGCTTCTTCATCCCACTAGCACAGACTTTCTGGCTTCCACCACTGACCTTTAGGCTTTCCCAGTGCAGATCCATGAAAAAGGCCTGCATGAGACATTGTCATGAGCTCTAGGCCTCCTGCTGGACTCATGCAGGACACTGTCATGGGATCCAGGCCCTCTGCTGGACTCTTTGGTCTTTAGTGTGTCGACAGATTTCCTGCACTCTCTTTTTGTATAGGATTCTTTGGGTAACCATTATAAAAATCTTTTAAAATATGTGTTCTATATTATATTGTTCTCCTTGCAAAATCCCAAATCATGACTCATAACAATGTCAACGTTAAGCTACAAAGTAGAAGAATGTATAGTTCCAAAAACACAGAAATCACAATTGTATGCGCTATGCTTTTTTTTTTAATTTTTGTTTTATTGAAGTACAAATATCAGTGAGATAGTTTTAAGATACCTTGACAAGATGGATTTGATAAATTAATACATTGCAAACTGTTTTCATACTGTTTTGGTATCATAGAAGGTGCATACATGATATTATACTTACAGACATTATTACACCGTATGTCTCTTATCAGTAAATAGAGTGTAGCTGTTTATGTATCTTATTTTTTATACCTGAATCACATCAAAGATTCACTAATTAATACTTTCTACCTTGATATTCTCCTAGTGGTTGTCCATAGTATTAGAAGCTGACATAATATCCTGTCCAACCACAATTAGTGCCAATTTTGCCTCTCATAGAATTATGTAGAAGCACAGCGTTATCTATCCCAACTGTACTGTCTATACACACACATCATGATTCTTCCTTTCTACACCCCTTCCTTTGTCTACACCTGTCAAAGATGGGCACTCCATTGTCATTCAACTAACTTAGGTGCTTGAACTCGACAACATAGTCCTACACAGTCCAGCATTCCACAACAATGGTGAGTTATCCAAAGAAGTTGTCGACCATAGCCATTTACAGCTCAACTTATTATTATGGCCCCATGGTGTATACTTCATTTTTATACTTTTCTGCTGGATGGTTAAGACCTAGATAGAGCAAGACTTATATACCAACACATGTACTTTATGTTTCTTATGAGGTCAGTGAATTCCCCTCAGGGTTTATCTTATACTCCTATACCTTATTCTGTAGATCCTTTGTCTGTGTCATCCATGTGGATGAGTCACGGCCAATGCTTGACCAGTTTGCTCTCTGTGAGAGCGCTATGCTTTTTATGTCAGACAGTATGGAAGCTTTGCTTACATGAGCTTCACCATAAATGTGATTAATTCATTGCACTAAAATTTTAAAACTCTGAGTCTCTAGACAAAGAAATCTTTTTTCAGTTTCATTATAACCATATGGGACCACTGTCACAGACTCAGTCCATTACTACCAATGTATCATGAAGCAGAACCGGATTATAACAGATAACAAAAGATGACCTCAATACTTCTGTCCCTTTATCCATACCCTTTGGAACATGATTTTGTAAAATCCTTCCATGAAGATAGAGAACTGTTCCGCCAACCTTTGACTCTGATCTGGTCTTATGATCTGCTTTGACTACTAGAATATGTTTTTTAACAAAACATATTGTTTTGGCAAACAGCTAGTGCCTAGGCAATGAGACATTTTTCAAGCTTCTGCTGATATCCTTGGGACCCTACCTTTGCCTAACAGTCTGTTGGAGGATGAGTGACCGCACAGACAAGAGTTTGCACTAACCAGGGCCCAAAGATGGAAGGAAGTCCAGCTCCACCAACCTCATGTACCCAACCTTGTAGGTGGCTTCAGATGCATAAGCAAGTTGCTCTGTGCCAAGGCCACTGAAGACCAACACAAAGGGCTAGGGAGATACCTCAGTAGAATAAGTGCTTGCCTGGCAAGCACAAGGGCTTGAGTTCAATCCCCAGTACTGGAAAGAAAGAAAGAAAGAAAGAAAGAAAGAAAGAAAGAAAGAAAGAAAGAAAGAAAGGAAGGAAGGAAGGAAGGAAGGAAGGAAGGAAGGAAGGAAGGAAGGAAGGAAGGAAGGAAAGAAAGAAAGAAAGAAAGAAAGAAAGAAAGAAAGAAAGAAAGAAAGAAAGAAAGAAAGAGAGGGAGAGAGAAACCCTGTGATGATTTAAAAAAAAACACCAGCTTATCAGTGAGCTACATAAATATTTGTTGTGTTAAGGCATTACACTCTAGGGCCATTCACTCTAGGGTCATTTCTCTGATGACCACAGAAAACAGTTTTTCATACAAATTTTCAACCAGTCCACTTTCACCCTTCAGCACCATGTGCCCCATAGGGCTGGGGATTTATACAATCAGCCGGTTTTCATCCTGTTAACGTCTATCTCCGTGTGCCATCAGGTTTTGGCTTCATGTGCGCTACTACGTAAGCCAGCTCCAGGGTGCCACCTGCCAAAGCCTCTGTGCCAGTTTTCAGGTGTTGTCATAGCCTCTCCTGCTTTTTTTTTTTCTTTACATTCCTTTCCCTTTACTGCCACTCTAGTGGGATTTTAGGCAAGAGTGAGCATAAGCCTGTGTATCATCCCAACCATGACTTCAATTTGGTATTCTATTCCAAAAGCAATATGTATTTCTGCCTCAAAACATAATGTCATTATTATAAAAAGAAATAAGATGGATTGCCTCACTTCTATTTGCCATACTTTTTGTTTGTGTACTTTTGATCCAGTTGTCAGTGGCAGTTCCCACACACAGCCCCAGAGGATATCCCCCTCATCTTGCTATTTCATTGTATTAGTTATCAGGATCTCTTCAGTGGGGTTCCAGGGAATCCTGGGATTCTATGACATGTTGTAAGGACCTCCCAGAGACATGAGTGAAAAATATAAACATTGCTTTGTGAATTTTGCACGCTCCCAGTAAGGCACCATGAGCAAGCAGCCCTGTCAGGAGACCTGTTAGAAGAAGCCTTTCCACCTCGCGGGCAGTAGAGCACAGCCATCTCATGTTAGTCGGTTCTCTCTCAGTCTTAATGTGAAATGTGGGAAGCCATTGATCATTGCAGAACACAACTGCATGGGACAGGGCTTCTTCCAAATCCCACCCAATAATCCCTTGCGCATCCCACTTGGCCCAGGGAAGAAAACAAATGCACATTAGCACGGGGGGGGGGGGGGGGGGGGGGGGGGGCGGGGGAGGGGTTGTTCTGAAGATGGAAAGTTTTTCTGTCAGGACCAGGGCGGTTTGCAGTTGTCACGATTGTTGTGCCCACTGTGTGGGCTGAGGTGAACTGCGTTGGGTGTTTTCACAGCTTCGAATCCGTGTTTATTTTTTGTGATCTTCTGTTTTTTATTTTATTAGCCTTTGTTTTATCAACATGATTGGCAGCCTAATATGGTGTCTCAAGAAGATGCCAAAACAGAGTCAAAAGAGGATCCTAGACTTGATCATAAGGACAGTTGTGACAAGGCCAACAATAAGTGTAATAAGTATAGTCTTCTAAGGCATTTTATTGTCTAATTGCAACAGGTAAAAGAAGAGATGGGGAGAGAAAGGCACACAGAGACAGAGACAGAGAAGAGACAGAAAACCAGGAGGGAGAAGGGAGAGGAAGGGGAGGGGAAGGAAAGAGAAAGGAATAAAAAAGAAAAGAAGGAAAGAAGGGTACAGTGAAGAGCAAGGCAGAAATCACTTCATTTTAACTGAAAATGAAATTTGTATGCTTGCTCAAAGCAGAAATATTTATGCAGCAGAAAAACATGCTTCCGGGGAACTAGCCTGATAACTCAGCAAACTAAAAAAGTGCATGCTAGCCGGGCGTGGTGGCGCATGCCTGCAATCCCAGTACTCGGGAGGCTGAGGCAGGAGGATCCTTGTGAGTTCGAGACCAGCCTGAGCTACAAAGTGAGCTTAAGACCAGCCTGAACTGCATAGTGAGACCCTGTCTCAAAAAAGATAAATAAATAAATAAATAAATAAATAAATAAATAAATAAATAAATAAATAAGCGCCTGCTTAGGCAGAGCTCAGAGTCCAGGGCTCAATCCCTACTGTGCCCTGCCAGCCCCACCCCCAGGCGAGATGACGACTGAGACTGAGCGTGGTGGCCCGTGCCTGTAATCTCAGCGCTTGGGAGGCTGAAAGCAGGAGAATTATTATAAGCCCGATCTACATAGTAAGACCTATCCTAAATACAGAAAAAAGCATGCTTCACACATTTTTCTAAGAATCATATTAAAGAAGTGCATATTATTACTTACTTTTGCTTTTAAAAATAAAAGCATTTACTTATGCATATACGAGCTTATAAAAATATGTATGTAATGATTTTGTAGCTACAGATGCCTTCATATTTTATATGTTTAAGTCCAATTATGTCAAGCAATAAACAACCGTTTCTTCAAAATCTTGATTAAAACTGTCTTAGGCTTATTTAATCATATTGTTTTGGGTTATGATATTGGTACTTTAGTATTCAAATCATCAGTAAGTTCTCTTGTTGAAAACATTAATTAAAGTTAATTTACAACTTTTATTTAAATTAAATCTTCAGAGCTTACCTTTAGGAAATTAAATTCCACTTTGGCTTAAGATAGTTATTTAACAGAAATTTATTATGCTTGTCTCATGAGCTTTAAAAATTTATGAAAGGGAAAGAAAGTAATTAATTTTTAACTGCCTATATTTTATAAGAAAGTTAGACCAGCAAAAAAAATCACTGTTTCAGATAGGAAGAACTACCCTTGCACACAACATATTTTGTCTTGTAAAAATGTGTGCTAAGACATTTAGGTTGTTTCAGCCTGAATAATGAATGGCCTTCAATGTCATAATCATCCCTGGAAATCCGTGAATATGTTACTGTATATAGCAATGGAGATTTAGTAGGTTGATTAAATTTAAGGTTTTGCAGCCAATAAATATCTGAAATGTTCAATATTGCTGGCCTTTCAAGAAATGCAAATTAAAATGATTTGAGATTCTATCTCACCCCTGAAAGAACAACCATCATCACAAAATCAGTTAATAGGGGCGGGGAAATAGCTCAGTAGAATAAGTGCTTGCCTGGCAAGCGTGAGGTCCTGAGTTCAATCCCCTGTACCAAAAAAAAAAAAAAAAAGAAGAAGAAAAGAAAAGAAAAAAAGAAAGGAAATCAGCTAATAACAAATGCTGGAGAGGCCACGGGGGAGTGCATTGTGGGATGTGATCTAGTGCCACGCTAGGGAAGTTAGATGAAAATTCCTCAAAAACTAAAAATAGGAATTTTTGACTGAGTGGCTCCCTTGCTAGGTACCTTCCCAACAATGTTAAAGATAACCTACACCACAGTGATACACACCTACTTGTGTTTACAGCACAACTCGTAATTCCTAACTCTTGGAAGCAGCCTGTATAGCCATGAACAGATGAATGGAGAAAGACGTGTAGTACCTATGCACGATAGAGTAGTGCTTTGCCATAAAGAAAGATAAACCAGAGTCAGTTGTGAGGAAAGGGGATGCACCCTGAGACCAGTAAGTGACAGTAATAAGCCTAAATGTCACATGGTTTCTTTTACACAAGAAACCCAATATATAAATAAAGTGCAAAGTGAAAGACAGATTATAGAAAAAAAAGAGAAAAAATTACTGTAATCCAGTATAGATGATGTATTTAGAAGTGTGCTGAGATTAAGTATAATTGTCTCATGTGTTTTATATGTTTTTTGGCCTGTTAGTCTGGCTGTTAATCTGTATCTATGATAACTTAATACATAATTGTGAAATAAGTAAATGAATCTCATATTAACAAAATTTTAAGAGGTGGAGGAGAAGGGGAAATAAAAAAAAAAAAAGAAATGAAATGTGTTGTATACATGTACCAGTTGCCAACAATGAATTAAATTTGTTTGTTTGTTGTGGTGCTGGAGATGGAACCCTGGGCCTTTGCACTTAATTACATTTCCAGCCACCACCCCCCTTTTATTACTTCATTTTGAGACAGGACCTCTCTGAATTACCCAGGATGGGCTCCAATTTGATATCCTTTTGCCTCTTGGAGTAGTGAGATTACAGCTATGCACCACCAAGCCCAGTTTAGGGTCTTAAAGCATGGAGACTGGGTTATCTGCAAGGGCCCATTGTGGTCACAACCTTCTCTATGTGACGGAGGGAGGGAAGAGAGAGAAGGAGGTGGGGACTGAGATTGAATAAAGTTGCCTGCTTTAACTAAGGGGCAAGGAGCCCCTAAAAGCAGATAAAGGCAAGAGGATGAGTTCACCCCTAGAACTTCCAGCAAGAATGTAGTAGGGCCCCTGGAACAAAGTGAAAATAATGTGTTGTTTTAAGTTTGTGTTAAATTGATACAATAGCAATAGGAAAGAAGTGCAAAGGCCTATTTTGATAAAGTTAAATATATGTATACAATTAAAAGGGTAATTTTTCTTTAGAATAGAAAAGAAAATCTGGGTTTCCTCTACCTAAAGCTGATTTTTTTGGTGGATATATCCTCCTGGTGAGGAAGAGGAGTGAGAGACAACTCAGTGGCACAGCGTCTGCCCGCAAGCACAAGGTCCTATGTTCAATTCTGATTGGGGGGGGGGAGTGCACAAAATAAATGGATCTCTGGGAACACACAAGATCATTCTTAAATTTTCATGTCTCCAAGTTGAAGCTATAAAAACTACGGCATCATAAGCAGCAGATAAAAAATTCTAATGCAGGATTCCCTGTTCACTGCCCTGCCTCCCATGGAAGAAGTCTGACAGCCCATGCATGCATGCATGAGTAATGACGGCGGTGGCTCATGCAGAACCCCGACCACCCCTTCCAAGGCAGGTCTGACACAAAGCGGGGAGTGGCAATGTCTGTCTCCAGGAACAAAAGGCTGATTATAGAAGCCAACAGCTGGGAGGCTGCTGCTCCCAACTCCCCTGGAGGCTTGTGGTTGGTCGCGTCTTAGCTGCAGCCCTCCCTCAGTGCTTTGGTGCCCGCCCTTTGGGCAGTGCCTTCCACATTGCTCATCTACTGCACTCGCAGCTCAGAATCCGGGGATGCCTAGGCCTTTGCTTTTCCGCCCCAACTCAGTGCAGTCTGTTGCCACTGACTCTGCTCCAGAGTGCGGCTTCCTCTGATTCCAATGTCCAGTTGTGCGGTTCCACCTCTCCCACCAGGACAAGTCCTCTGGTCTGTCCATGAGAGCAGTTTTCCTCTCTGAAGCTGCATGCTAGAGCTAGTGACTCTAGCTGCCGTAGTTTGGACCTGGAATGTATCCCACACGGCCACAAGTTGAAGGCTGGTCCAACTAGGTGCTAATGGGAGATGATGGACCCTTTAAGAGGTGGGTCCTGGGGGGAAGCCTTAGGTCACTGGGGGTGTGCCTTGAAGGGGTTTGTGGGATCCATATCTCCTCTGCTTTTCAGGAGCCAGGCTTGAAGTCTACCATTCACTGCCTGTCACAGTGGGCGGCCTCACTCCAGGCCAGAAAACAACAGAACCAATAGGAAGGAGCCAGAGGTGGAAAGCTCCATACCTGCGAGCCAAATGCCCCCTTCCTCTTCTCAAATTGACAAATGCAGGTATTCTGTTTTGCTAATGGAAAGCCCAGTGTCTTAGTCTCTTTTCTCTCCTTACTGAAATAAAAACGGCAAGCATAACAAAGGTTTATTTAGCGCACAGCTTACAGAGGTCTTGGTGCATATTTGGCTGGCTCCAAGACAGGGCGGCACGGGCAAAATGCTTCCCTGCACTCGGCACGTGCACATGTTCTTTTGTAACAATAGGCCTTCTTTATAATAATTATTTTTCAGTACTGGGAACTGAATCTAAGGCCTTCATACTGAGCTATGTCCCAGCACTTTCGTTTTTAATTTTGAGGCAGAGTCTCACTGAGCCACTAAGTAGACCAGGCTGGATTCAGACTTGCAATCCTCACCTCAGCCTCCCATAGAGCTGGGATTTCAGGCATGTACCACCATGCCTGTCTAATGACTTTAAACCTATGCACAACGGCATTGAGTTAGACAAAAATCCTAAATCTGCTCTCTTCTCTAAGAAATTTCCCTGTGTTTCAACTGCTAAGACTAGGAAGTTTGTTCATGTCTATCAGTATTGTTTATTTATGATTTATAAATTATTTATTATTTATAGATTATCAGAATTTTACATTCTAGTGGGACTTGTAGGCTCCCATTATGTTAGCTTTTCTTTTTTTTTTTTTTTTTTTTTTTTTTTTTTTTTTTTTTTTTTTTTTTTTTTTTTTTTTTTTTTTTTTTTTTTTTTTTTTTTTTTTTTTTTTTTTTTTTTTTTTTTTTTTTTTTTTTTTTTTTTTTTTTTTTTTTTTTTTGATGGAACAGGGGATCGAACTCAGGCCCTAGTGCTTGCTATGTTAGCGTTTTTTTAAATTACCTAACAAATGCTGCGGCACAAAATTAAGATTCTCTAAACTACAAATTACCAGCGCGTATTTCTATGCCTGACAGAAGGTGGCGCTAGAGTTACGCTTGCAGCATTACTGGGGACTGTAGGGTTGGTGTGTGATTAGCGCACCTCATGGCTTGCTATAGTATGAATCATAATATATAAAGTTTGTAGACTTTAATAGATATTTATCTGAGTCAAACAATCAAACTTCTTAGAATTTTCCTCCACAGCTTGCAAAATATTCACTTGCAAATATTTACTGAATCCGTATGAGGCACAAGATAATCTATAGACTAGTGATATTCAGTAAACTATACGGTTGAAACCTATCTTCCCATTTGAAAGACAGACACTAAAGAAGTAAGTCATTGGCTGTCACCTGCTTAGTGACAATTGTTATCAAAGCAGAGGCATAAGTGCATATGAACAGGTATATTAAGGAAACGCTGATCCAGTGGCAGTGGCAGAGTAAGAGGTCTCCCTTGAGTCTTTCTTCCTGAAAGTGCTAATTCATCATTCCTAACACGTCATTCTTTCTAGCCTCGTTGCTATTTCTGCTCTTAAATACCACTCAATAATTAATTACATTATTAGAGTCCTGAACCACATTCCGTTAGCTCAGCTAACGCCGCGTCATTTCCCTTCGCTTTGCCATCTCGTTTCTCTTGAGAACTCACGGGGGCAACAGCTCTCACTGGAGCAGGACCACCCTAGTGGGCAATTTAGAAGCTCATGGAGGGGTTTTGTGGGTTTCTCAGTGATTTGGAGGGTGTTCCTGGTATGAAGGGAGCAACTCTGGGGATCCCCGCAGCCTGGCCAGGTGCACAGCCCCCTTAGGACGCCACTGCTCCCTCACACCTTCTGGGCCCCACCACCGTTGCCACGCATAAGAGTCCTGCTTGTAATTAGCTGAGAGTTTACCTGTCATCAGAGATTTTTACATATTCTTTCTCTGTGTGTGTGTGTGTGTGTGTGTGTGTGTGTGTGTTTCTTATGTATTTGACACAGGGTTTCACTATATAGCTCAGACTCATAGTGATCCTCCTGTTCCCAGCCTCTCTAGCGCTGGGATTACAGGCGTACACCCTCGCACCCAGTTTCTGTGGCCAGCTCAGTGCCCCTAAGGGTGGGGCTGGCATACATGCCAGGGATGAACCCTGGTTCTTGTGCTTGCCTAAGCAGGCAGTTAGTCCACTGAGCTATGTGCCCTGCCATTTTGCATTTTTTTTTTTATGCAAACTGAATCTTATAAAAATTCAACAAGAAACTAGAAATCTCATTCAAACCAGCTATCCCCCTACTGGGAATTTTCCCAGAGGATCTGAAAACATCATATCATAGTAATATATGTGTACTTATGTTTATAGCAGCACAATATGTGGCATTCAAATCTTGAAAACAAACAAGATGCCCATCACCTGAGGAATGGATAAAAAAGATGTAGTATTTCTATACAATGGAGTATTACTCAGCCATAAAGAATGATAAACTCAAAGCCGTCATATTTAAGTGGATGCCACTTGAACATATACTCGTAAGTGAAGTAAACCAGACACATATGTATAAATATCTTATAGTCTCCCTAATATAAGAACTCCAAAGAAGAAATACAAATAGAAAGGTATAACACACTTAAAAGGAAAGTAAGAACTTGAAGACTAGACAATGACGAGAGAGCAAGGAAAAGAGTTAAGAAACACGACACAGGCAAAGCCATACAGTTACACGTACAAGATGGATAAGGCAATGATGAGACTCCTCAGAAGATTTTCAAATCTAGCAGTTAACTTGACAGGATTCTCACCCTGACTAACTATATATGCTGATACCTGTGAACTAAGCAACTGCACTGAAGATGGCAATTTATAATAATAGGTTCATGCTTGCAATGCCTGTCATTCTGCTCTTCTGAATACATGATGCTTGTCATGACATACCAGTTGCTGCCATGCTGTCTCCAGATAGACTTTTTTTTTTTTTTTAAAAAAAAAGGAGAGGGGTAGTGAATGAAGGCAGGAGACAGGAAAAGGAGTGTTGAGGACTGTCCTGCTATGATGCTGTATGTGGTTAAATTTCTAAACTTATGTGTAAACATATATAATTGTTTATTCCTATTTTTAAAATGTATTTTAACTTTTAAAATTTTTTATGTTATAGTTTGTAGGGACTTAAAGTTCAACATATCAATACTTAATGAAAAATACCTGTTCCATGTTAAGCCTAAGATATTTGATATCCAGACAGATAGTGAGGTTAAGCTCAACAGCCTAGGTTGCACAGTAATAACAATAAGCTTCTCTTCTGGAGGGTTAACAACCTAAGTTTGCAGACCAAAAATTAGAGAAAAAGGAGGAACTCAAGGACAGCCAACATTTTGGCCCTAACCTTTCAAGGTCAATTAAGACTCAGTACATAGGAGAACCTGTACTTTAACATCCTGCAACTCAGTTGTGTCCCAAGTTTTCTGATGAAGGAAATTATGGGGCCAAAAAGGAAAGTGATCAAGGATGTAGAGTATACCTAAGAATAGTCACATGGAGAGAAAACATTCTCTCAGGCTTTCACAGAGAGCAAATTGGTCAAGCAATGGCCGTGACTCATCCACATGGCTGACACAAAGGATCTACAAACTGCGGTACAGGGTCTCGGGATAAATCCTGAGGAGATTTAACCTTAATTAGATACAAAAGCTACAATTCTTGTTACATAGGTCTTGCTTTATCTTGGTCTTAACCATCCAGCAGAAAGGTATAAAAACAAAGTACAAGAAGTAAAGCCATATTTATATGCTGAGCTGTAAAAGACTCAACAACTTCTGACATTGCCAGACATACAGAAAACCCAATACTATTATGGACTACTGGACTATTTTGGAATATTTTGCAATTTACACACCTATAATATTTAAATGACAAAACTGAACAAAAAAAGGGGATACAATTGAATGACCATTTTGTATCTGTAGATTCAAAATAGGATAGGTATACAACTATATTCTCTTGATTCAATGAAAAGAAGGATCTGTTCTAATAATGTTTGTAAATAGAGTATCATGTCTGCATCATGTACAACAAATAACCACTAAGAAAACAATATTCAATGCATTTATTATTGAAACAGTCCTAGTAATTTGATTTGAAACTGTCTCATTGCTATTTGTTTTTCAATAAAATTATGGAGAAAAAGTTCAACAAGAATGTCAATAAAAAACTGGACATTCTTCAGTCTGAAATTTGACCAAAAATTGTCAATCACTTTGGAAGAATTCTCTCACATGCTATTTTAGGCGTGGGTAGGACACATTCTGCTTTCGTCCCATTCTGCTTTCACTGGTGACACATGCAGCAGTAATTTGCAGATGGGAGAAAGCCCCAGACCATTTCATGATGTCCACTGTATAACCAGGGGCGACACTATGGAAATACATTACATTTCACTAAAAATTCTGTTCTTTAGATTTTTCCATCACGGTAAAGCCAGAGAAATTTTGTTTTAAATGATATTTGTGGGATGAAGAAAAGGAGGAAAGAAAGAAGAAAAACATATATTCATGTACAAGATAGCTAAGATAATTGGACTACTACTAATTTCTATTTGTTATTGAAAGTAGTAGTTAATGCTTAAATTTTTGGACCAGTTTTACATACTTCTCTCCAGTACTCTGAACCACTACTTTGAAGACAGCAACATGCAATGTAACAGCCATTGTTGAATTCCTAGCTTTTTTTTTAATTCTGTATCACTTTTATTTTATTTTTTATTCTTTTAAAATAAAAATAAATTATATTGTGGGAAAGTTATATTATCTGAGAATTTAATTTCAGGATAGTAAAACAGACATTGCACAGTATTTGTTACCAAAGGGCATTTCAAAGGGACTTTGAACAGGGCATTCAGATGGTAGAGAACCGCCACACCAGGGCAGGAGAACACCAGGAGGCTGCAAACCTGAAACGCCACCTGCCCCTCACGTGTTGTCAGTGTGACTCCAAGTTTCTCAAACTGCTCTTTGGTGACTTCACCTTTGCAAAGAACACCACAGGACTTATCTCACAGAAAGATGGTTTTAGTGCAGGTTAACAAGTTAATGTTCAAAGATGTACAGCACAGCCGGGCGTGGTGGCGCATGTCTGTAATCCCAGCACTCGGGAGGCTGAGGCAGGAGGATTGTTGTGAGTTCGAGACCAGCCTGAGCTACAAAGTGAGCTTAAGGCCAGCCTGAACTGCATAGTGAGACCCTGTCTCAAAAAGACCAAAAAAAAAAAAAAAAAGATGTACAGCACAATACTATGACCATATTTTTTTTTAATGTATTTAGGACAGAGTCTATAGGGTCTCACTATGTAAATTGGACTCATAGTGATTCTCCTGTTTTGAGCCTCCCAAGAGCTGGGATTACACATGCATACTGTCACACCCAATCTCAATCCCTGTCTCAGTGCACCCCGGGGGGCAAGGCCAGCACACCACACCAGGGGTCGGAGCCCGGCCGCTACACTCTGCCTAAACAAGCACTTTAGTCTGCTGAGCTATCCAGCCAGCCCTAGAATGACCATATAAAATCTCAGTAATTTCATTATTTTCCAGTTTAACTGTCAACTGATATGTAAATGTTTGGGTATTATTTTCCTGGGGAGGCAGTGCATCTGCCTCCCACATGTTAAATATTATAGTTCAGCATACGTGGTATGTGCACCTACAAAAGAGGTCTTAATTCTTGCTTCAGTGTTTACTACTTCGCAATCCAAGAAATCTATCTTCTGCCTTCTGAGCCCCACTACACTGCCACCTCCTCTTAGTTTACATTTTTGCTGTGTCACTCAGAATCAGGGAGAATAAGAAAATGTACTCCACAACCTAAACTGACAAGCAGGGGCCAGGGTCTTAGATGGGAGAGGCGAGCGGTCTCGACCCCACTTCTTCTAAACCCCTGGCCACATTTATCAGAATAAGATAGGTCATCATCCAAATAAAAATTGTGTCCTAAGTCAGGGTGAGAAGAGTGATACCCCTGAGCAAACCATTATGCATTTTGATGATTCTGAATAAGTCATTTATTCAACAAAAATTTACTCGGCACTTACTGTGAACAAGGGGATGCAGTGAGAGCCAGAGTGAGTAATGAACTATGGAGTTATAAATTAGTATCGCTGATTCACTCATTCAACAAATATGCATTATCACAATAGGCTCTGGACCAGAAACTAGGAACACAAATATAGATAAGATATGGTTAGTGCTACAAGAACCTGAAGCCTTGTGAAATAAGCAGCAGAATTTAAATCAATAAACAACCTCAACCTATGTCAGGGAAAGTTGGTAAGATGGGATGCAAAGTAATTAATTCTAGAGGGCCCACTGTACCCAGGACACTATAGGATAATATAGTGTCACATGTATAAATATTCATTTTTATTTAATCTTTATATTCTCCCATGTGACAGACACTGTATTCAATTTTTCATTCATAGGGACATTTACTCAGTGAGGCTATGTAATTTTTGCAAACTAGTATTAACAACAGCTAGCTTTTATGGGCAAAGTATGATTCATTAAATTTCATTAATCTCCATAAAAATCCTATCATTGTTCATATTCTATGGCACGGAAACAAAGGTGAGGAAGGGTAAGTGAATGTTACAGTGTCACACACTGAGCCCTGGGAGAAGCACACTGCCCGGGCCAGCTGCTCCCACAGCTGCTGTCAGCCCCTCGCACCAGTTGTCTTGGACAGCTCCAGCCTGATTCAGGCCTCACGCTCCTCTGCCCTTCCAGTTTGCTTCCTCCAGCTTCTGTCCACATCTGGTAACCATAGATGGGACTTTCGAATTCTTAATAAACTACAATCAAAAAAGAATTACATGAATGGAACTGGATAGAACAGATTGAATGAGGCAATGCTTCTACAACAGGAAATGCTAGATAAAATATACACCTTGTATTTCTTTTTTTTTTTTTAATTTTTAAAACTTTATTTGATTTGATACAGGGTCTCACTACACAGCCACAGCTGAGACTTATCATGATCCTCCTGTCTCAGCCTCCCCAGTGCTAGGATTACAGGCGTGCGCCACGACACCTGGGTCCTGGGCCAAAATGGCAAGTGGGTGTGGAACTCAAGTTCTTGTGCTTGCCAGGCAGGTGCTTAGATTGCCAGGCTATCTCCCCAGCCCTATATTTCTTTTAAGTATCCAAGAAATGCTGAAATAAAGTGAATTTAAGAACTAGAACTCCAGAGTTAAGAGAGTCTCTCAGAGGTGAGTTGAGGGCCTAAGCCTCTTCTTTCCGTGGGTGTTTACCAACTCTGGATGAGACTAGAGATGAAAATGTGGGGCTTGGCCCGGGAAGTAAGGACTGGGAGACAGATACAGTGCCACGCTGAGGCAGTTACTCCATGGTTTCAATGGCAAAACCAGAAACTTTGAAGCTCAAGTATGTCAAAATGTGACTATGCAGGACTCCACTATTTATGAATTCACATGAAATCTAAGTCTAGTATCTTTGGGAAGCCTTTGCCATTGGTCCTCAAGTGCTGTGGAAACAATAACTTGTCAAGCTCTAAATAATAGCCATGGAGCCAACCCTAGGAAAAGGTGCAAGCAGAGGTAGCCTGAGTCCTACCAAGCCATCTCGCAAACCTAAAGGTGGAGAATGAAATAAACAGAATTCCTTAATAACTTTCAGCCAAAGGTTATATATAGCCTTGACCTAGAAAAGTTTATACTCCAAAGATGAACTGTCTGCAGAGAAAACGTCGTCGCTTGGTCTCCTACTGCAAGCTGTAGTTCCTGGACCTAAAATGTAAGCAATCAGGAATGAGCGATAAACTATCATAACAATGGAGTCCATTTCATAACACTCTTTAAAATGCCAGCACTTGATGCAGCTCAGTTAGTTCCTTCTGCAGAGCTGACTGTTGCTCTGTTTGAACAGGATGGAAATAGATCTTTCCCAAACGGTAAGGGGCCAAGAGATAAAAAGAGAAAGAGGAATGGATGGCGAAGGGGACATAAAAGGAGTGGGGCTGTGTACACGCACCAGCAGCCTCGAGTGAATGTAATCATGCACTACAAACATGCACTAATAAAACTGAAATTAAAAGAGACTTCTGAGCATCTTTTGTGACATAATTTAATGATTTATTGAAAATACCTATTTAGAGTAAGAGTCCCTTTGATTGGCTAACTCTTTGAGGTCTTATGCCTTCATTTGTTCTTAGAAAATGTGTCTATGCCTAACTAATGTAATTTAACTAAAAAGTTAAATACTGCAGCTAAGAGGCAACCCACTGACTGGAGCTGCGCTGAAGTTGAAACGCGTTTCTTCCTAATTTGGAGCCAGCCAGGTTCAGACTCCAGACACAGGGAAAATGCAGAACAGGACTATCCGTCTTCTTTGTTCAAAACAGATGACTCTGTAAGTATTTGCCTAGTTAAAAATAACAGCATTCCTTCCCCCAGCCATCCGCTGAACAGTCTAGCCTGCTTGTATTTTTTTAACCCAGTCAGGGGAATAAAGGTCAAAAGGCTATGTACTCTGAATTAAATTTTTTTCACAATAGGTTATGCCAAAAAGAATTTGTCTATCTTTGATGTTTTTCAAAAGATTCTCCTGACTT
Organism: Ctenomys sociabilis; assembly: GCA_004027165.1. Classification (NCBI taxonomy): domain Eukaryota; kingdom Metazoa; phylum Chordata; class Mammalia; order Rodentia; family Ctenomyidae; genus Ctenomys; species Ctenomys sociabilis. The sequence goes on along the minus strand of PVKA01006675.1, from coordinate 38,459 downwards.
TTTACTGCGGAAAATCTAGCGTGTTTACCTTCAGGTGCTACCGACCACTTTCCCTTTCACCAGTTTTTCATTTCCCAGGGAGGCGGATTGGTTTCCATCCCATTGCTGTCTGATTTTCTTTTTGAAAATTCCCAGTAATTTTACTAACAATCTTGCTCGAATAATTCCAGATCTTGGCAGCTACGTCTTACACTGTTTATCAGTTAGATAGCAGTGGTGCTTTTGTTGTAGTGTTTTATTTTTATAATTTGCTCCTAAGATAGATCTATCACTGACTCAGAAACTTGTCAGCTTCTATCACTATTTTTAGTTTTTTTTCATGCCTACTTTTTCTTCCATCTCAATCATTTCAAATAAATGCAATTTGCATTTTAGGATAATGTATACACAGAATATTGCAGACTCTCGAATCTCCTCTCCATTAACCTGTGCCTCCTACTGGCACCAAGAAATGAAATAAACCAGAAAAGGAAAAAAAAAAAAAAAAAAAAAACCACAGTTATGTGAACTTGTAAAATAAATGTCAAAGCTTTTTCTTTGAAAATTCAAATATAATTCATTGCTTTTATAAAGGGGTAACAGTGAAAGAGTAGTTAATAGTATGATCTTGACTCCCACAGCATGGTGGGTATGAAGGAGTATTTATATTCCAGCTGAGAAGGCTTCAGAGTCATGAAGCAGCCTGCGTGTGATGTTTATTTTAACAATTCATTAGACATTCTGATTTGGTCAAATGTTAAGCTGATCCAACAGTACCTTACAGATCTTTTAGGAAAGAAAATATGTTGTCATACTATCCACAGCCTTGGGAGTTCCTATCACTTCCCATCTTAATGCCCAAGAGATGAGACAGAAAAAAATAGCGCTGGATGAAATATGTCAATGCAGTTCCCGATCCCACAGATAAAGATCATGTGGCTGGAGCTGCGTATAAATAATCAGCACTGTTGATTGTGATCTTGACAATTTTGCACAGCGTGGGTCCCTGCTACCTGAGATGGTATTTCTCCCTGGAGTGATTCACAATAGCCACAAAGGGCAATGTGAGGCTATAAACCTGGTCAAAGGCACACGGAACCACGGGGTGCTTTGAGGGTCACTGAAGGGCAAGTATGCTTTGTGCACGATTTGTAACCCCTCCTCTGTGATCACTGGTGGTGAACCAGGGCACACTTCCTCTAATGATTCCCCAAAGGAGGGGTTTTCTTCCATCAAGTTTGTGCCCTTGACCTTCAGATCAGGCAATGAAATTAGAATGTTTAATAGCAGCAATCCTATGCGGCTCCAAATAGCCACCACATAGCGTCCTTTGTGTAATATGTGAGCTAGTATTGCTAATATAGAATTTTTTTAATTTACTTACACAATAAATTTTTAATTAGGACATATAGGTGAAGAGATCCTCAGTCCAAGCAAGAAAATAAGTCAAGCGTTTCAACTTTCAAGACAACATTAAGCTTGCCTAGCACATTTCAATATATAAATCATGTGAATATTCTTTCAAACAGTGCCAGATATTTACTACAAACTAGCCTTCAGATTTTGTCAAAAGGACAGTTGGAGAGAAATGGTATTTGAGCAAGATTGTTCATCTATTCATCTCTTCTAAGAATTCTAAACTGAAAAAAAAATTCTAAACTGTTAATAAAAATAGATTTCCTAAAAGCTATTTAGCTTGGATCATTGAAGAACGATCTCCACTAAATTTACATTTTTCTCATACGCAGTTGGCAATTATTGAAAGTTGGTGCGAAACATTCCTGCAACCTGATATGGTAGAAAGAGAAACTTCAGGTATTAGAAACTAGGAGAAATCCAGAGACCTTGATTTCAGGCTCCAACTGGATGATAATATCTCTAAAACTTTGTGTTTCAGATTAGTGAGGGGGAAAAAAATATCTATGTTCAATAATGAGTAAAGTAAATGAGATAACAGACCTGACACAAAGCAGATGCTTTGAGGGGCTGGGTCTACATGTTATGTGCAATCCATGGCTGCTAGAATATTCACAACCCTTCAAATGATAAAGGAGCATAACTCAGAGGTAGAACACTTCCGTCCCTATATGCAAGGTCCCGGGTTTGATTCCAGCCCTACAAAAAACTTTTAAAAAGAAGAAAGAGAAAAAAGAAAAGGTTTCTTTTTGTTTTCAGGCCATTACATTTATATTTATTTATTTATTTATTTATTTATTTATTTATTTAATGTACTTGGTACAGGGTCTTGCGATGCGGCTCGTAGTGATCCTCCTGTTTTCAGCTTCCCCTGCACTGGGATTACAGGCGTGCGCCACCACACCTGGAATTGGTCATAGGCTCAGTGTGCCCTGGGGGCAGGGCAGGCACATCATACTGGGACCCAGGGTTGAATCCTGGTCCCTGTGCTTGCCAAAGCAGGCACTCGGTCCACTGAGGTATCTTGCCAGACCTTACATTTCTTTCTTTCTTTCTTTTTTTTTTTTTTTTTTGTATTTTAGGGAAGGGTCTACAGAGTACAGGGTGTTCAGGTCTCGCTACTAGATCAGACTGGTAGTGATCCGCCTGTTTACAGCCTCCCAACAGCCGGGATTACAGAGCGCAGCACCGCCACGCCCAGTCTCAATTGCTGTCTCAGCACCCCCTGGGGGTGGGGCGAGCACGGCAGGCCGGGGGATTCAACCCTGACTCCTGAGCTTGCTTGCAGGCCTTTAATCCACTGAGCTGATGGCCAGCCCTTACATTTCTTCTTAAAAGATAAACAGAATTATCCAACTGGCATCTTTTTCAGAATTCAGCTGGTAAATATAATATTTTACAGATAATATTTACCTAGATATTGCCCCTTTCCAACATGGTCTTTTAAATTTTCTATTTCTTATTTAATCATCCCATCACCGCTTTGAAGACTCAGGAAGCATTCAGTGACCTTGCTGCTAGATTTTTAAAAAGCTCTCTTTTCTCCCCAAAGTGACTGTGCTTAACTTTATCAAAGTCCCCAGACCAACATGTTCCACCATTTAAAAAAAAATCATAAATCTATATTGGATTCCTAGGGACACGATAACAAGACACCACAAACTGAGTGGCTTAAACCAACAAGAATTTATTTTTTCACGGTTCTGGAGACTAGAAGTGTGGGGTCAGTGTATCGCAGGGCTGCACTTCCTCTGAGATTCAGGGGAGAACATTTCCTTGCTCCTTCCTGTCCTCTAGTGGGGGCCACTAATTCTCGGCATTCCTTAACTTGTCACTGCGTCCCCCATCTCTGACTCTGTCATCTCAGGGCATTTCCTCTTCTTATGAGGACAGTAGCCATACTGGACCGGGCTGTGCCTAAATGATTTCATCTTAACTTGGTTACATCTACAAAGAGCCTGTTTTGAAATAAAGTCCTAGTTACCAGTGGTTCAGAGTTTAACAAATACTTTTTAGAGATCACAGTTCAACTTATAATAACTTCCTACTCATAAGAGAAATCTGAGCCCAAGTGGTAATTGCTTCCAAATGTCTCCACAGTATATCCACAATTTTCCTTGGTGACCTTAATTCCCATGCATTGCTCTCTAGGGTTGCAAGATAGCTTTCTTTTCCTCCACATGCCTGGTCCACCAGCTTCTAGATTCTCTGTCATCCTCCTGATGTCATCAGTTATCACCTCTCTCAATCTATCTCTTCTCTTTTTGAATTCTTTTGCTTTGGTCTGCAAATATATTCGAGCCTTCCCTACCTATTAATATTTTGAAACTTTTATTTTTTAAATATGTTTTCAATTTTGAATCTACTTTTTGCTACTGGTCAGTGAAGGAAGAAATTAAACAATTCCTAGAGCCAAGTGAGATGTCTTCCTTCTAGTGGGGACCCACATTTATGAAAAATGTATGAAAACCAAAATTTAAGAACTTGCCACCTCAGCATTCCTGCACTGTGTGTTCATTCTACAAGGCAACATAGAGTTAAAAAGCACTGTCTGTCTGTCTGTCTGTCTGTCTTAGTTACTTTTCTCTCATTGCTGAGACAAAATACCCAGCATTCAAAGTTAAAAGGGAAAAGGTTTATTTAGCTCACAGTTTGTAGAGACTTCAGTCCATATCAGCTGGCTTGGTGGTGCATGGCATGGGTCCCACAGCTCATGGCAGCTGGAGTGGCAGAAGACAGCAAACACAGCAAGGGCAAAAGGAGAGGGAAATAAGCCTGTTTCTGTCCCTTTTATTTTCCCATGACTGCTAAGATTATGGCAGTGCCAATTCAATCAGTGGATTGATCAGCAATCACCCACCCTTAATCCCAGCATTGCACTACTAATCAATCACAAAACCTAGTTTGAGCTAACTCAGAAAAATCCCCATCTGAAAGTGCATGAGGCTTTGAAGGGACATCTAGACACAAACCACAACACTGTCCCTGGTTCTGGGGCCAGAGCAGTGAACGAAACAGCTGTGGCTCCCAATTTCAGAAAACATGCTAAATAATATCTTCCCTTCTCTGTAAAGGAGCTATAAGAATATATGATAAAAGGGACAGAATAGAGCAGGAAATTGGAGGTTTTCTGAAGCAGTTACAGAAACTGATATAGATAGAATTCAAAGTTCACTACATGAGGAGAGGGGAAAGATTCTAAGCCAAGGGATTAATTCACAAGTCCGAAAAACCTGATATAGAAACAGTGTTTTCAAGATCCTGGAAGAGTGCTCCCATTACTTTATTGTAGAGACATGAGAGGAGGGTGATACAAAATGATGTTGATGGACACACAATGAACAAATTATGAGGGTTTTATGTGCCACACTGAAGATTTCTACTTCATAGTAAATGGAAAGGCCTGATATGGCCTTAAGCAGAGATGTAGCCCAATCTCACTTTCTTTCAAAAAGATCTCACTGATTGCAGGTGAAGTATAAATTGCATATTGACTGCTTAGACAGAGGCAGGGACTGGTTGGGTCCCTGGCTTGTGTGCTGCACACCCTCCCCAGGCACATTGAGGCAGTAATTGAGACTGGGTGTGGTGGCACACAGTCTATAATCCCAACTCTTAGGAGGCTGTAAACAGGAAGATCACTACAAGTTTGATCTAGTACTGAGGCCCTAAACACCCTGTCGACCTTTCCCTAAACTACAAAAAAAAAAAAAAAAGAAAGAAATCAATTACAAAACAAACCTGTGAAATTTTACAAACATCAGGCTATTAAATAACACAGTACTTGCAGTGGTGTAGGTTCGATCTTCGGCTTGCTGTGCTGGCCCCACCCCAGAGCACACTGAGATGGTGATTGATTGAGATTGGGTGTGGCAGTGCATGCCTGTAATCCCAGCACTGGGGAGGCTGAAAACAGGAGACTCACTATGAGTCGGATCTACATAATGAGACCTTGTAGACCCTGTACTTAATAATAATAATAATAATAATGATGATGTACTGACATTCAGTGAGTCACAGAGAAATCAAGGAAGAAATTCAATAAGTTCTAGGAAGAAACAACAAAGAGAGCACAACATACCAGAACCTATGGGACACAAAGAAACCAGTCTTTAGAATGAAGTTTATTGCTTTGAATGCTTACATGAGAAAAACAGAACAGGCTCAAATAAATAACTTAATGATGCAATTGAAACAATGAAAGTCCAAACTCAAACCTGTTAAAGGGAAGAAAGCCATAAAGATCACAGCAGAGACTGAAACTGAAGATAAATAAATGGAAAGAATGAAAAGGCTGGTTCTTTGAATGAATGAACAAAATAGACAAACCCTTAGCCAAAGTTACCAAAAGCAGGAAAGAAAAGACCCATATCAGAGCAATTAGAAATGAAAAAGGCAAATCACAATGGACCCTGCTTAAATCCAAAAGATCGTTCTTGACTGCTATGAAAAATTATACTCCAACAAGTTGGACACTCTAGAAGAAAAGGGACAGATTCCTAGACACATATGAATTAATAAAAATGAACCTATAAGACATAAAAATTCTGAAGAATTCAATAGTAAGCAATGAAATTGAGAGAGTAATAAAAGAAAATTCTACTAACTAAGAAAACCTCAGGGCCCACTGAATTAACACTGAATTCTATAAGAAGTTCATGGAGACCATAGCACAATACCTTAATGAAACCGAAAAGGTAGTTGTATAAGTAGTGCTCACAAAGTCCTAGAAGTTAGCATTACCCTCATTCAAAATCACACAATTATCCAATAAAAAAGAAAACTACAGACCAATCTCTTTAATAAATATAGTCTCCAGAAACATACTGGCAATCAAATGCAATAGGTCATCATGACCAAGCAGGTTTTTATCCCAGGGATTGAAGGATGATTCAAATATGCAAAGCAGGGGTGGGGCAATGGCTCAGTAGAATAAGCGCTTACCTGGTAAGCTCAGTGGCCTGAGTTCAATCCCCAGTTCCAGAAAAAAAAAAAAAAAAAACTCAAATATGCAAAACAATGAGTGTGAGGCAGAAACAAAAATCACATGGTCATTCCAATAAAGGCAGAAACAGCCTTGGACAAAACCCAACATTTAGTCATGGTGAAGAAAATAGGCATAGAAGGACCTCTCAACTCAATCTGATAAAACACATTTATGACAAACCAACTACTAACATCACATTAAATAGGGGAAAGCTAGGAGTTTTCCTCCTAAGATCAGTAACAAGACAAGGATGACCACTATTACCATTCCTATTCAATGTAGTAATTTTTAAAAATATTAACCAGAGCAATCAGTTAAGAGAAACAAAAGGGATAAATATGAGAAAGGAAGAACTCAAATTATCATTATTTGAAGGTGATATTTTCTTTTACAAAGAAGAACCAAGTAATTCCACCAAAAGACTCATAGAATTAATAACCAAATTCAATAATTTAGCAGGATGCAAAATCCACACAGAAAAATCAATGCCTTTCCTATATATCATTGATGAACACATGGAGAAAAAAATAGAGAAACAACATCATTCACAGCAACATCAAAAAATTAAATACTTAGGCGTATCTAAATAAGAAAGTGAAAGATCTCAACAATAAAAACTACAGTACTCTGAAAAAAAGCAGAGGACATCAGAAAATGGGGAAAAACACTCCCATTCCAGGATGAGAAAAACATAAACTGTCAAAACAGCTACACTTCCAAAGCTAATACAAAATCTTAACACAATTCAATCAAAATACCAACAGAGTTCCTCACAGAACTAGAGAAAACATTCCTAAAGCAGGAAGCATTACAATCCAGATTTCAAGTTGTATTACAAATAATCTCAGGCATATTCAGTCACTGAGTTTTGACACAGAGGCCAAAAAATAGCTGAAAGAAAGATGGTACTGGGAAAATTTGCTATCCATGTAGAGAAGAGTGAATCTAAACTCATATCTCTCCCCATATATTAAGCAAAAAAATCTAAATATTAAAAATTGGAATGCTTAGGGGCTGGCCAGATAGCTCAGTGGATTAATGCACCTGCTTAGGCAGAGCACAGAGGCCAGGGTTCCATCCCCAGTGTGTCATGCCAGCCCCACCCCCAGAGCACTGGGCATGGTGGCAGGTGCCTGCAATCCCAGTGTTTCAGGGGGCTGAAAACAGGAGAATCATTACAAGTTCAATCTGTGTAGTGAGACCCTGGAGACCCTGTACTAAATATATTTATCTTTTTTTTTTTTTTTTTTGGCAAAACTGGGGATTGAACTCAGACCCTTGCACTTGCCAGGGAAGCGCTTATTCTACTGAGCCATCTCCCTAGTTTAAGAAAAAAAATTGGAACATTTAACTTGCTGGAAGATAAAGTAGGCAAAATTCTTAAAATTCTAGGATTTTCTGAACAGAATTTCAATTGCACAAGAAATAATGTCAAGAATCAACAAATGGTACTATACCAAAAAGTGGCTGGACAGCAAAAGAAACAACTAACAGAATGAAGAGACACCCTACAGAATGGGGAAACTATTTTTACCAGCTCTACCTCAGTGGACTGATATCTAGAATATGTATACAAATATGTAAAACTCAGACCTTCCCAAGTAAAAGACCAAATTTTAAAAAATGAACATCTGAGACACTTCTTCAAAGTTTAAATACGTGAAAAAATATTCAAAATCACTAGCCATAGAGAAATAGAGCTTAAAGCAATGCTGAGATTGTATCTTACTTTAGAAAGAATGACTATCACTAAGAAATCAAATAATAAGAAATACTGGCAAGGGTGGAGAGAGAAAGGAGTCCTTCTACACTGTTGGTACGAATGTAAGCTAATACAATCACTGTAGGACTCAGTACAAAGATTCCTCAAAACACTAGATATAGAAATTTCATTCCATCCAGCTATTTCCCTTCTGGGTGTCTTCCCAAAAGAGTTAGATACATTATATTTCAGTGTTACATACATATCCATGTTTGGAGGAGACATTTCACAATAGCTAAATTTTGGAAGTGACCTATGCATTCCTGAATAGATGAACAGATTAGGAAAATGTGGTATTTATACATATGTATATAACTCTGCCATAAATGATAGATTTGATTCTTTGGCAGGAAAATGGAGGTAACATGAGATCATAATATTAATAAAATATGTCAGGCATACAAGCTTACGTATCATATGGCTTATCTTACATGAGAAGCCCAAAGTATAAACAAATTAAAGAACAGAAATAGATAATGGGAAACAGAGAGATAGATTTTTGTTGTTGTTGTTGTTGCTTTGCTTTTATTTGCTTTTAGAGACAGAGTCTCACTGTGTAATGCAGGCCAGCCTTAAACTCGCCGAGGTAGCCCAGGCCGGCCTTGACCTCCCAGTGACCCTGCTGGGTAGCCTCCTAAGAGTATGGCATGCACCACCATGCTCAGCTAGGCAGATAGATCTTTTGCAAAGGGGAAGGGGACCAAGAGATGAGAGAATGTGGCAGGAAGAGAAGGCAAGAGCAGGAAAAATAATTAAGCCATGTTATGTGCACCTATCAACTCCTCACAATGAATTAACAAGTATGTATGTCAAACTCACATAATAAAAACTAAAATTAAAAAATAATAAATTGGAAAAAAGAAACAGATGAGAAGAGACAGTTGACACACTGTTATAGAAGTCTAGCAAAGACTTGCAATAACTATCATAGGGATGATATCAATGACTTCCTGTGCATGTTGAAGAAATACTAAAGGACAGAATCAACATGCTCACTGATTGATTGGCTAACTGGGGTGAGGGATACAGACATGCCCAACCTAACCCAGAATTATAGTTAATTAGCTGGGACACATCACCAAGAAAAAACCCACTGATTTCAGGGTACAGTGTCAGAATCAAAACTGAAGAATTCATACCTGGATATATTGATTTTGAGGTCTCCATGGAAACACAAATGGACATACTTAAGTAGAGGGTCCTCAACTTTAGTAAAACTGCTCAATACTGTAAATAACCTACCAATTGCTAAATATAATGAACGATTTAATTATTCATCTATTTGAATTCTGTGACATTTGATACACTTAGCCATTCCTTCCTTGAATCCAGAGCTCTTTATCTTTTATTTCTCCTTAGAATTCCACCTATTTTGGTTCTCTTCTTCTCTGACTTATCTTCTTTGGCCTAACTTAAGGCACTTGAATTTCCAATAGGATCCTCAACAAATAATTCTCAAATATCCATCCCCAACATCCTATAATACATACTGATGAGATTCCCCTACCTAGATTATCTGTGCTTAGCTCAGATTCAAAGGTACCCAAAATAAGGTCGACCCCACCAGACTCATCTTTCCACTGCTGAAACAAAGTACCGAATGTACACAGCTTAGAGAGAGAAAAGTCACTTGGGCTCACGGTTTCAGAGGGCTTAATCTACTATCAGTTGCCTCATGGTGGAAGGGCTTGCTAGAGAATAGTTGCCCACCTTTGTGGCCAGGAAGCAGAGAAAGGAAGAAGATCTAGAGAGAGAAGGCACTGGGGACAGGACATACCTTGGAAGACAACACCTCCAGTGATGCTCTGTCTCCAACCAGGCAGCAACACATCCATCCAGGAACTCTTCAATGCACTAACCCACCAGCGAGTCTAACACCCCCATGTTCCAACTCCTGTGCTAGGCGCAACCTCTGAACTTTGCTGAAATGAGGCTAATGCACACAATATAAGAGTCACTGGAGGACACTTTGTATTTACAGTGCAATACTGACCAGTCATTTTCTCTCTCAATGTCTCCAGGCTTCCAAATGTCATTATCATTTACTAGAATCACAAGATGAAAGAGGAGGATGAGGAATCATAGGCTCCATCTCATCACCAAAATTCAGTCTGTTTTTGAGTCCTTCTAATTCCTCTCTGGAAGGAAGCCCCTGTCCCCACACCCTGACCACAGATCTAAAACCTCGCTCACAGACTATGGCAATCCTTATCTAACGTAAGGGCTGTCAAACTTTTCTGTAGAACTCCAGGCAGCAACCAGTTTAGGCTGGGGGAGCTCTACCTGTGGCAGCTGTTCTGCTCCATTACTATAGAGCAAAAGTAGCGATAAACAAAACATAAATGAGAGGGCATAGCAGTGATCAAAAAGACTTCATATCAGGACACGGGACTTAAGTTCCATATTATTTTTTATGAAGTATCATTTTTCTTCTTTTTAACTCATCCATTCTCCCCTTAGATGTGTAAAAGCTGTTCTTGGCTAAACTGAAACAGAAGCAGGTAAGGATAATCCTGCAGCTCATGGCTCAGAACCCTTGACCTAACTCCACTCCCTTATGCTAGCTAGGTGGCATCCACTGAGCAAACCTGAATCAATGCACACAATTCCCTTTTTCCTTTGCAAACACAGCAATTGGGCTGAAACGCAAGTGTCTTCCACCAGGTGGCCCCAAACTTATTTTTTAAACTCATTTCTTAGTACTGTTCTCAAGCAAAATGGTCTATGTTACAGACAGACTAAATGTCTAACTATTCCCTGCACCCCTTCAGCTCTGATGTGTCTATGCCTTTATATGAATGCTGAGATAATTTACATTAGTCTCAAGCTAATAAGGTTTGCTCAACTCTTTTTGACAGCTAATAGCCCCAGAAGGCATGTAAAATGGGTGAAAATTAACTATACACCCACAACCCTGCTACGTAGCTCTGATGAAAGTAAGTCTCACACCAGATTTTCTGCAACAGAATCTTTTACCAAGCATACATAGAACAGCAAAGCAACATGCTTAACCTAACCTTATGTGAAATTTGGAGTTTTTTGTCTACAGCACTTCATTTGAAGGATCCTTTGAGGCAAGTAAGACAACATCTTGAATATGCAACTTAACTAGCCATGCACTCAGATTCTGCTAACCAAGAATCAGTGCACAAGCAAAGCCGTATGTGCGATGCCATTCTTAAGAGTAAAACTCAGGGAACTTTGCTGTCTGTTCTCCATTCATGCAAGACAGTAGCTTCTCCCAAATATATTCAACAATCCACATACCTTGAATACTACCCAACAGGGCCACAAGCATCCTTTGTGCCAGTTAATTGGCTATTAACTTCACCAATGAAAGACCACATTGCTAGCTGGAGGTGTGGCTCAGTGGTCAAGCTCATGCTTAGCAGGTATGAGATTCTGGGCTCCATCCTCAACACCCTGAAAGGTAAACATTAACAGCATTTATTGTGGTTTGTTTTATTTTAGTATTCTTAAAAAAGCATCCTCAAGTGATAATAAGAGATTAAAAATATGCAAAATATTGCTCCTTATCATGACAGATTAGGCTTGAGATTGAACAGCAGTGTACTGAGCCAGCCAGATAACTCAGCAGACTAAAACACTGTCTTAGGGGTTGGGGAGATGGCTCAGTAGAATAAGCGCTTCCCTGGTAAAGGGTCTGAGTTCAATCCCCAGTTCCAAAAAAACCCACCTTCTTAGACAGGTGCAGGAATCAGGGCCCAATCCCTGGCATGCTGCTGAGACAGCGACTAAGACTGGGCATGGTGGTGCACACCTGTAATCCCAGCACTTGGGAGGCTGAAAATAGGAGAATCACTAGAGTCCAATCTGTGTAGTGAGACCCTGTAGACTAAATACCCTGTGTACTAAATACACTGAAAAAAATAACAGTTTACTAATTTGTAATAGCTAAATCTTGGAGACAACCCAAATGCCTATCAACTGAGGAATGGATAAACAATATGATATTTTTATATAGTGAAGTACTACTCAGCCATAAACAAAGATAAACTGGACAGTTTTATAGGTAAATGGATAAAATTCAAGACTATACTCATAAGTGAAATAACTCAGACTCACTTATGTAAATGTTGTATTGTCTGCCTGGCATGAGAAGCTGAAAGAGTAAATAAGATCCAAAATATAAGGGAAAAGCAAATTTTAAAAAATCTGTCTATCTATCTATCTATCTATCTATCTATCTATCTATCTATCTATGATAGCTAAGATGTTATATTAGTAACTTTTCTTAGTCCATTGAAAAGAAAGGCTTGTGCTAATATTGTTTGAACAATTAAATACCAGTGTCTTGTATGCTTAGTAGCTAACTTCAAGATAACAATATGTAATGTATTAAGCATTGCCACCTTCCTATTATCTTGTTTTGAATTTTTTTTGCCGCTTTAAAATAATTTTTTTTTAAAAAGAGAAATAGCAGTGTGCAAATGCTTGAGGCGTGCGCAGCCCCGTCAGGTGAGCCAATGACCTTCCACTTTCTTTGCCTAGGAAAATCTATTCACTTTTTAGAACCCAATTCAAAAATTGTTATTTCGATAACTTTCCAGCCATTTTCTGGCATCGTTGTGATGCATCAGTCTAATCATCTCACAGACATGGAATCTGAGGGTCACGGAAGTGACAAGGATGTTGCAAGTTAGGTCACACGCCAGCATTCAGGCCTGAGGCAGTTGTGCTGCACCCTAGGAGTCAACTTAGAGGAGCACGCTGTGCGCAGAAAGATCTGACATGTTTACTATAAGTCCTAACTTGACAACCTGTGTTGTCCTTTGTATGGCCACATGCTCAAGGATGATTGAACTGAGACTAAGTAGAGAGAATTATTATTATAAAAATATTTGAGATACCTGGCCCAAAGATACATGGTTTACTATATTGGCTTGAGATAATATTAGCCATACTTTATGTATTTTTAATTAGATAGATACTAAACCCAACACAATCTTTCCTCTGCAATAACCAGAAGTGGCCTATGTCTAGTAGCCTGGCATGAAACAGATTTTTTTTTTTAAAGTGCTTATTGATAAATGCACCAAACTGCTTTTCCATTCATTTCTGAGTCTGACCCCACCCCTGGCTCCCAGACAGTTTCTAGCTGGTGTACTCATGGGAACACCTTCTTGACATCGATCTTGACCCATGATTGGCATGATTGACATGAAGATTCCCTTTCAGAGTTCATTTAGTCATCTGTTATTGACCTGTCGGCATGGAAGGACAGTGTAATTTTCCTACACAAGGCTTCTTAAAGAGCAGATTACTCACTCTTATGGATATTTAAATTATTTTAGCACTTCAGGCATTGCCTTTAACATCCAATACAACATAGAGATGGCCTGTGAACCTATAATCATCTATTTAGTGACCTCGGAAAGGTGAACCAGTGAAACTATAAAACATTAGAATTTTCATCCAGCATAACAAAGCACAGTCCAAGTTCCCCTTCAGTAGAAGGACTGACTATCAGCACTTGAGATAACTCTCCCCAGGTCACGAACAAGGTCATATGCAGTCAACAAAGATGCAAGAGCTCCTTACACAATGACCTAATGGTGGTGTGGGTTTATCTTTTATAAAAGGATCACCAAACAGACATGGGCTCCATACAAGCAAAAAGCACAAATGCAAAGGCAACTGTACAACTTCTGGACCTTGCTGATAGCAGCAAAGAGTTTTTTATTGGTCTTATGTTCTGGGGATGATGCTGGTTTTGATTAGCAAGCAGCTGAGAACCCAGGGACCTCATATTGTGCACCTATCACTGCTCCAAGTCTGCAGAGAGAGCAGCAATAATAAGAAGCAGGTTCATGCTCCTGGTGACGCATCATCTCTGACTCAGAAACTGCAAGTGCACGGATAGTCAGACCTTGCCCTACTGGAGCCTAACTCAGCAAGAGGTCTTTGCGCAGCATGAGACAAAAATGATAATTTTTGAGGAAGGTAGGTAAATGTTAGAAACTAAATAATCCCACACACTGGTATTATTTGGAAAGTTTTTGTTTGGTTTGTTTGTTTTCAAAAGAACACTATGAGGGCTGGGGGTATGGTTCAATGATAAAGTGCTTGCCTATCACGTGTAAGGCCCTGCATTTGATCCCAGGGAAGGGAAGAAGAGAGGAGAGAGGGAAAGAAGGAGGGAGGGAGAGAAGGTCTTAGGTACTGTTCTTGTTGCTGAGGTAAAATACCTAACACCCAAAGTTAAAAGAGAAAAGGCTTATTTAGTTTGCAGTTTCTAGAGGTTTCAGGTCACAGTTGCCCACCTCCAGGGTAGGTTGTCAACACAGAGGAGAAATAGTTCATGGTGGGCAGAAGACAGTATGTAGTGAAGAAGCAGACAAAGCAAACAACAAGGGACAAGCAAAGAAACAGTCGTCTCCCTTGTGTCCATTTGTTTATCCAAGTTACTTGCCCCAGCACTCGCACTCTTAACCCTAACATCACAGCACGACTTAGTCCCAGGGTCACATCCTTAATGCCAGCAACACACACTCTAGATCCAGCCACCTCTGGAAAGGTCCACCTATGACCACATGAAGTTTTGGGAGGACATCTAGGCACAAGCCCTAACAGAGAAGGAGGGAGAAAGAAAGGAAGGGCCCTGAGTTTTGTGTGTTCTATCTTGAGGACGGTGAAAGCCAAGACCATCTTCTCAGTTGCCACAGAAACACATTTCCCTTTAGCATTTCACTGAAATGAAAACTTTCTGTGAATTCATCTTATGTTTATGCTCATATTCATATCACAGACAATATTAGATACACATAATTCTTGAAATTATAATACATAACTTAACTTTTTAAAGTTTACAGATCAGTTCGAGGCACAACAGAAATTTCTGATATTAAACTTTTAAAAAGACCTCCACGATGGACAACTTGTTAAAGATGAAATTGTAAAGGGGCTCAAGCTCAGGGGGGGAAATTCAGAATGTCTCTGTGAGTGCCTACCCACTAGCCAGAGTGCTTCAGTGCCTTAAGTGCCTTTCAACCGAGGGCTTCTGACTCGGGAGCTAGTCTACAGTGGTCCATAGACCTCTGTTTGCCCCACATTTATTTAACTGGACGAGAAACATATGCCCACATTTGATTTTTCTGTATCTCAATTTACTTATAAAAACTGGGTCACTAATAGTACAACTTATTGCCATCATAAAAAGCAAATTGATGATGATACCCGAGAATTGTTGCACGAGTTCCTGGCATGTAATAAGCAGGCCATTTTTGTTTTGTTTTCTTCATATTTTCTGATTTTAAGTGAATGGAAGGAATGTTTGTTTCACCAAGGCAATTTTATTGGCTCCCTCTGGGTCTTGAGAGAAACTGGGTTCTCATTCTTTGGGAAGGCACTTCATGTCATTTATGATATTCTCAGGAATGTATAGGGAAATAATGAAGTTTTACAAAATAAGCAGAGATTTCCTAACCACTTTTACTATTCCATTTGTGGAATTCAAATCTTTGAAGAATGACTGATGGTTTTATGACAACTAACCCTCCAATCATCTCACAAGGTGAGTTCCACGGTTCTTGTCAACATAATTTAAGCAAAGCAGGAATAGTATGGACCATGATATGCATTCTAATTTGCACCCACAGAATTCTAGGAGCACAGCACATTTCTGTCTTTGGTTCTCTATTTGGTTTATTATAGGAAAAAGTTTCTAGGTTATCAATCATAGATGATAAGTTAATCAATATTTAAATCTGCAATACACTACCAAAGTAGTTCTTCACATTTTTTCACATAAATAATGCACATCTAGTGTTACAGTTGTATATGGAAGATGCCCCCAAAGCCTTGTGTGCTAGAGCCTTCACCCACAGCACAGAACAGCACATTTAGAGATAGACGAGCTCTTGGAAGGTGACGGGATCATGAGGTCTCTACTTCATCAGTGGATGAATCCACTGACGGACTCACAATTTGCTGGCATTATAGGGAAGTAATAGATATTAGGAAGCAGGACTTGGTTAAAGACAGTATTTTACCGAGGATGTGCTCCAGAAATACATTATTATTTCTGGCTTTTCCTTTCTCTCTTTTTTCTTCTCCTCTTCTTCCACTTCTCCTCCTCCTTCTTCAATCTGTGTCTCTGTCTCTGTCTCTCTCTCTCTCTCTCTCTCTCTCTCCTGTTTCTCTCGCTCTGTTTGTGTCTCTCTCTATCTCTCTCTGTCTCTCTGTCTCTGTCTCTCTCTGTCTCTCTGTCTCTCTGTCTCTCTCTCTCTCTCTCTCTCTCTCTCCTTCTGTTTCTCTTGCTCTGTTTGTGTCTCTCTCTATCTCTCTCTGTCTCTCTGTCTCTGTCTCTCTCTCTCTCCTTCTGTTTCTCTCGCTCTGTTTGTGTCTCTATCTCTCTGTCTCTCTGTCTCTATCTCTCTCTGTCTCTCTGTCTCTGTCTCTCTCTGTCTCTGTCTCTGTCTCTCTCTCTCTCTCTCTCTCTCTCTCTCTCTCTCTCTCTCTCCTTTCTAGCCTCTATGAAATAAGCAGCTTCTTCCTCTACAGCTCCTGCTACAACAGCATTCTGCTTCACCTCAGAATGGCCCAAAATAATGGAGCCAGAAGACCATGGACTAAAACCTCAAGCCATAACCCAAAACAAACTTTCTTCCTCGTTTTCTTCTTCCGAGGTATTTTGTCACAGTGACAGAAAGCTGACCAATATACTCAGCACAATTTTTTAAAATATTTCCATATCAAAAAGAAAATAAAAGGGGCTGGGGAGATGGCTCAGTGGAAAAAGCACTTCCCTGGCAAGTGTAAGGGCATGAGTTCAATCCCTGGCTCTGCCAAATAAAAAAAGAAAGAAAATTGTTTTGATTCAACCATTCAGACATATTCACAAAATATGTGAATATTTAAATGTGCCCTATCCTAGTATTCAATGTACCACCATTTGTATGCATATTCATCACATAAACAAATGGAATGTGAGTTAATGTGAGTTATACATGGGATACTCCTTTTTTTTTTTTGGCTTTTTGAGACAGGGTCTCACTATGCAGTTCAGGCTGGCCTTAAGCTCACTTCGTAGTTCAGGCCGGTCTCAAAATGACAACAATCCTGCTGCCTCAGCCTCCCGAGTGCTGGGGGAATACTCTTTTTTGATAGCATACTCTGTTCGCTAAATATATAATGAAACTTGTCCCACTAAAAGTGAGTGTCAAAAATGGACATCATTTTAGGAAAGCAAAAGCTGTAAATTCTGGCAAACAAGCTATGAGTAGGGAGGATCTTCTCGAGGGACTAGAAGGGGTGGTCAGAGGTAAAAATCAGATAAAAGATAATCCAGATACGAGAAAACAGATTGGATGAAATAACTGAAAATGGGATATAATTAGCAAATCAGAAGAAAGAACAAAAGAGAATATAGTTGTTGGACTTGGGACTATTAACAAGCTTGTCCTGGTACAGTGACAGATGCTACCGTGATGGTGTGTTTCCAAGGTCAGATTGATGTTCTACATCCCGGTGTTGTATCAGCTTTGAGGGGGAGGCAGTCATGTAGTCAAAGTGGTATCTTCCTGATCTCCAAACTAAGTTCACAGAGCTGACAACTGAAAAGCAAACATTGGTTGGTGTGCTCCTGTTTCCACTCTTCCAAGCTTTCCCAAGAGTCTGTGAACACTTAATTCCTTGTGCTAAATTCCTTTTGGGGAGACTTCTGGTTTCCTGCCTGAGAAAAAAAGTTTGGGTGTTGTGTTGCCTGTTCTCACAATAAGAGAAAAAGGCTACCCAAGCTGAAAATTCACAAGTCTTCTCACATTCATCAAAGAACCAAGGTCATAGGGTAAACTGCTACCTCAAAAACTGCAGGGACAGCTATGCTCAGAGAATCAGTTTACTAGGCTCAGGGGCACTCCCAGCTGAAGCCCATGGAAGGCTCACATCTGGAGCTAATATGGGTAGCAATAGTAAAAACTGTAATTGAGGATTTGCTGGAGGCTCCACAGAGACCAGCCTGAGAGTTAAAACCACCAAGGGTGCCCAGGGTTAGAACTGCTCTCACATTTTCATGCATTTTGTCTCCAGGAAACCCTCTCAGTTCTCACTGGGAAGATCACTGAAAAACCCCTCAAGTTACCTCCAGGGGAAGGAAAAAGTAACAATTTTGAAACATACCTAGAGATTTCTATCCTCCTTAATGAGGCCTGCCTTCAAGGGAAACTATTTTACAAGGGTCTAATGGATAAGGTTCTACCAAAGCCTAATTGACTTAGGGGGAGGGAAATAGCCACCTTCTGCTTTCTCTGCTCTTCCTAAGAATCTGAGACACTGGGGCAGAAATCACTGTACTTAGCAGTGCATTTGAAAGTCAGAGTCTATAGATGTAGTGCGCCAAAAGACAAAACTAGCTGGGAATAGTGCACATGCATGTGATCCCAGCACTCTAGGAGGCCAAGGAAAGAGGGTAGAGAGTTCAAGTTCAGCCTAGACAATTCAGTGACTTCATAAGGCACTGTCTCAAGAAACAAAAGCAAACACACACAAAAATCTAGAGGTGTAGCTCAGTGCAAATGTCCTAGGTTCAATCCCCAGCTCCCCACTCTCAACCCCACACTCCTTCCTCAGTACAGATTTAAAATTGAATAGCCCTTCCAAAATGAACTTTCATAATTTTTGGAGGCTTCAGTCAGAAGGAGAGCATAAAGAAACAGAGGGAGAGAGCCTTATGGTGTTGGCCAAGAGAAGTTATATCCAGAGCAGCCTATCTCTCCCATTGACTAATTTAAAACAGGACATGTTACCTAAATGCTGAAAAGCAAAATATTAAGAGTAACAGGGAGGGGCCAGGGAGATGGCTCAGTAGAATAAGTGCTTTCCTGGTAAGCGCAAGGGTCTGAGTTCAATCCCCAGTTCTGCCAAAAAAAAAAAAAAAAAAAAAAAAAAAGTAACAGGAAGGGAATAGCAACAAAACCCTGTAGTGGGGAATTTCTTCATTTTATTCTCTTTCATTTATCTTTAACCTGAGGGTTTGGTGGACCAGGGAAATATTTAGTGCATGCAAGCAGCAAAAACTCCAGTCTCAAGCTATCTTTCTGGTCAGAAGACCAAAAGAGCTGCACAATGTGAGGGAATAAATTACTCAGGCATTGATAAGTGGCAAAATTGCCCAGGCCTTTCTAGCCAGTGCTAGGAACATTAAGTTGATTCCTGGAGTCATTACAACTCTTTAACCCCAACGTTACCATCACAATCTCATCTAATTTCTGTGGCCAGTTTCTGGAACTATGGGCCCCATCGTCCCTACCTCTCAGCAGCTAAGAACTGTGGCTGGGAATGGGTAGTAGGGTCCTACTTATTCCCCCATGGTCCCTCACTCCCAAGCCATCAGTCACAGTTCCACAAGCCCACTTCTAATGCATAGATAAATGGGGTGGGGGAGGCAAGATACTAGTCTCCCCTTCTGGCACATACCCCCAAATCTTTTTTTTTTTTTTTTTTTTTTTTGGCAGAACCAGGAATTGAATTCAGGCCCTTGTGCTTGCCAGACAAGTGCTTAATCAACTGATCCATCTCCCCAGCCTCCCCCCCCCCAACTCTTTATAAGTGATTTGCCAGAAAATTTGCTTAGTTTCAGATAGTGGAAACATCTTCCTTCTATGGGGGGTATGATGGTACTGAGTGACGACTGTTAAACTCTTCCTCACAGAAACTATTTCTTTTCTTCTTGTGATTCCAGGTGTGAGAGGCCTGGTGGTAGAAAGGCCAGTCCTAAATCCTCTTAGGAAAGCTTGTGGTAAAGAGGTTTCTAACTGTGTATGTAGAATATGGAATATATAATTCCTCTTACTTTTTTTTTTACTCTTTTTTTTTTTAATGTATTTGGAAAAGTCTCACTATACAAATTAAACTATTCATAGTGATCCTCCTGTCTCAGCCTCCCCAGTGCTGGGATTACAGGTTGCAAGCTCAGTGTGCCCAAAGAAGGGGCTGGCATGGCATGCGGTACTGGGGATCAAACCTTGGCCCGGGTGCTTGCCTAAGCAGGCCTTTACACTGCTGAGCTATCTCGCCAGCCCTCTTTTTTCTTTTGCCTGCATCAAAATTTGGCCATGGAGATAACAAGAAAACTGCACCAGATATCTTCATGCAGTTATTGGAATCAGAAAAAGTATGAACCCCACAGTGCTACAATAAATATGAGGAAAAATAAATAATCATTGCACCTCCATCTCAGGTTGATCTTTTCTCTCCATGTGTCCAGCTCTAATCCATTGTTTTCAAAACAGACTTGAGGTCCCAATGTGGAATGTAAAATCAGTTTCATCTGTCAGTCATGTCGACCTTGTCCAGCATGATTTTAAATGTAATAGAATAGAAATCAGCATGTTTTAATGAAAGTTTTGTTCAAAAAGCCACTGCAGTAACTGGCAGGGCAGAGAAAGAAAATGGGAGAAACTTGGTCTGAGAACTCCACAGAGGAATGCTAAGATTGAAAGGTAGTTTTTTTTCATAATTAACGGGTATTGGTTCTAGAAAAACCATAGAAAATCTATAAAGATAGTCAGCATTTGACATTTGAAGTTTTTCTGAAGATGGAATATATTATTTCCTCAAATTAATTTTCCAAGTATGTAAACTTCATGGAATTTGTATTATAAATCTCAAGGATAGCAGTTTCCAAGGCTGAGTTGTATCTTGGTGTGTACAGCGTGTGCTTAGCATGCGTGAGGCCTGGATTCTATGTGGGGGATGGGGTATAAAAAGACTTTCCAAGTATACTTATTTCTACTAACAACTATCAGCTACTACACAATGAGCTATATGCCAACCTCCTTTTACTTTTTGCATTGAAATAGATTTTGAAACAGAAAGAAGTTTATCATTTCAAAGTTTAAAGATATAAACCATAGGGCCCAGGGAGTTAGCTCAGTGGAAGCATAAGGTCCTGAGTTTGATCCCTGTTACCACCAAAAAAAAAAAAAAAGACCATTTTAGAAATTGTTTATATGGAATAGAATTGTGCCCAATTTAGCAAATAGTAAGTAAATATAAAAAAATTGACACACACAAAAATATATATAAATATTTGGTCCTTGCTCTTAGCACATGGATCCTGTCTTAGTTATTTTCTTATTACTGGCACAGAAAATACCCTACAACCACAAGTTAAAGGAGGGAAGGTTTATTTTAGCTTTTAATTTGTAGATGTTTTAATTCACTCTCAGCTGGCTCTAAGCAGGGCAGAATGACACAGGAGCATAGCAGAGGAAAAATAATCCATGACACGGCCAGGAGGAAGCAGCTAGCAGTAAGTCTCCCTTTCCCTTTTTTTGTTCCCATTCATTTCCCTTTTTAATCTAGTCATCACCCACTCCCCATGTACCATCACACACCCATGACGCAGCCACCTCCCAAGAGCCCCACTTATGAGCCCATGGGGTTCCTACAATTTGGAATCTCCAAGCTAGGAGAGGGTCTTTCCTGCGCCAGTGCGATGTTGGGTGGCTGAGGGGTGCAGAAAAATGGCCTCAGGAAAGAGGTGCTCTCTGGAAAGGTGGAGGTATAACTAAGGGGTTGGAACTCTTACCCCTACCCTCTTGACCTCAAGAGGAAGAGCTGAAGAGTTAATTAGTTAGAAATTATTTCATCAAACATGTTAATGTGTAGTAGATAGATAAATGCTGGTCAGCTTGTTACACCCAGCTAACTAAACTAGCGTGGTGCTGGGCGTGGGAGGTCCACCTGAGGACTGCTGACAGAAGAACAAGAAGCAGAATGGGAGAAGTGTAGAGAGGCTGTTAGGAGAAGCTGCGGGGGCTCTTGGCGGCCATTCTTTCTCCTGGCCTGTTCTGCTGGAGCATCTTTATCATGCTGGCTTTCCTGGTGAACTTGGCTGTTCTTGTTGCTGGAGGAGCTCGGGACCTTTGTTGTCACTGAGAATGGCTACAGTTCATTTTGGGAGAGCTCTAGTCCTCATCTTGAGCGTCACTTCCTGGTTCCAGAGGAGAAGAAGGTGTACTGTGCGGCCAATGGAGAACGTTGTCCCGTTGGTTTCCTTGATGGGAAGTCGGCTTTCCTCATCGCTGGAGGAGCTCAGGACCTCCCTGCTGCTGAGGATAGCTTGTGGTGCTTTGGGGGAAGCTCCAGGGCTTACCTTGAGCGTTGCTTCTCAGCTCCAGTTCAGATCGCTGAGCCTGCTGGCACAGATGCTTCACCCTGCTGGCAGACTTCCTAGCTCCCACCACTGATCTTTGGGCCTTGCCAGTGCAGATCCTGAAGCAGGCCAACATGAGACTTTATTGTAGGCTCCAGGCTCCCAGTTGGACTTGTGAGAGGCATTGCTGTAAGTTCTAGGTTTTCAGCTGGACTCACGCAGGATATTAGGATCCAGGCCTTCAGCTAGATTTTTGGGTCTTTAGTGTGGGGATAGATTTCCTGTACTCCTTGTATATGATTCTTTGGTTGATTTATTATAAAATAATCTTATAAAATGTATCCTGTATTACATAGTTCCCCTTGAAAAACCTCACACCACTACACAACTTATGTAATGAAATCTATGTGAACATCTATAATTTGGGAAACATCCACATTTTGGCATTAAAGTTAACCAGGCCTGCTGTGCTGGCCCTGACTCCCGGGCACACTGAGATGGCAACTGAGACTGGGCGTGGTGGCACCCACCTATAACCCCAGCTCTTGTAAACAGGCAGATCACTACGAGTCTGATCTAGTGAGACCCTAAGCACCCTGTAGACCCTTCTCTAAAAATACAATAATAATAATAATAATAATAATAATAATAATAATAATAATAATAAATAAACAACTCTCCCAACTTCCTCCATTCCTGTTGGTGAGACCACAGACTTGTCAGATTTCGCATCTAGCAGGTCAGAAATTCTGTTTTTCCTGTATCACTGGGAAGCTAAGTATCCCAACTCCATGGGCATAGAAGCTCCTCAGCTTGGGAGCCTCCTGGAGCAGTAGTGATGAGCCCATGCCACACATACCACACACGCCACACACACCACATAAGCCACACATGCCACACACCCCACACACCCCACACAAGCCACACACGCCACACACCCCACAGAAGCCACACACCCCACACACCCCACACAAGCCACACATGCCACACACGCCACACATGCCACACACCCCACACACCCCACACAAGCCACACACGCCACACACCCCACACACCCCACACACCCCACACACCCCACACACCCCACACAAGCCACACACGCCACACACCCCACACACCCCACACACCCCACACATGCCACACATGTCACACACACCACACACACCACTGTGGCTGTTCATATCACTGAAAACTCAGTCATTGTCTTTCTTTTAGTGTATGAGTTTTTTCCTAAACTAGAACACAGTATTGTGGTATATTGCAGTGGTGGCCCTTTACAATAAATAAGTGGGCTTTGGGGTGTAGCTTGGGCACTTAGCCTCTAAAAGTTTCACCATCGGTGTTCTAGACCTTACCCTATATATCACTTTATTGTGCTAGCCATTGGTAGCCTTTACAATATACTAGTAAACATAATCTTTTCCCTGGGTTTTTGATCCTTTCTAACAAATTATTGAACCCAAAAAGAAGGAAAGTTATGGAGTCCCTGGTGTTTTTTAGCCATATCAGATAGGATCATAGGTAACCTAGAAAATCAACATAGACTCATGGGACTGGAACCCTAAGCCTGTGAAATCTGATGCTAACCCTGGGCGGACAATGTCAGAATTGAATTGTAGACCATGTCATATTTGGTGTCGTAAGTGTTCTGAGTAAAGGATGATCCATAGCTGGTGAGGGAAGCAAAGAAAAAGGGAATATGTTTTCCACTAAAGAGAAAACATTGTGCCTTAACTTCTCTGAAAACTGTCATGCATGATTTCAATTCATCAGTTAAAAAAGATGTAGCTTGACTTCTTAAAATGTTTTATATATTTGAGCTGAAGCTGAAAGACAAATTCAAGTGGAAAGAACTCCTAGAATACTGTAGGATAATCCTATTTAGTAGTAAACCTGTATCCAAATTGTTGTACAGATTTAATGCAATCCCTATCAAACTGCCACCAACATACCTCCCAGACCTAGAGAAATCATTCCTAAAATTTATTTGGAACCAGAAAAGACCTAGAATAGCAAAGGCAATCCTGGCCAACAAAGACAAGGCAGGAGGCATCACAATTCCTGACTTGAAATTATACTATCACAGAATTTATACTGTGATAAAATCAACATGGTATTGGCAACAAAATAGACCTGAGTATCAATGGAATAGATTAGAAGATGCAGAGGCCTCTATGAACACACTCAGCCACCTGATCTTCGACAAGGGGGCCAAACACACTTACTGGAAGAAAGATAGCCTCTTTAACAAATGGTGCTGGAAAACCAGGCTTTCTGCATGCCAAAAACTAAAACTTTACCCAGCTCTATCACCATGCACTAAGCTAAAGTCAAAATGGATTAAAGATCTAAACATTAAAACAGCAACACTCAATCTCCTGGAAGAGAAAGTAGGAGGAACTCTTGAAGACATAAGGGTAGGCAAAGAGTTCATGAACAAACATGTATTTGCATGGGAAACTCTTCAAAGAATTAACACCTGGGATCAACTCTTCTTGAGAAGATTTTGCACATCGAAAGAAACTGTCAACAAAATGAAAAGACAACCCACAAATTTTGAAAAAAACTTAACTAAAAATGCACTCAGACAAAGGTTTGCTTTCTAGAAATTATAAAAACTAAGATACATTAGGGCCCTCAAATTTAAAAACCCAATGCAGAAATGGGCATCTGAGATGAATACACACTTCTCAGAAGGCAAAATTAAAGAAGTGAATAAATATATGAAAAAATGCTCCACATCACTAGCTATTCATGAAATGCAACTTAAAATAACACTGAGATACCATCTCACTCCAGAAAGAATGAGTATCATAAAAAAATCAACCACGCTCTGGGTGACTCCGGAAGAAACAGGATGGTGGCGTGAGCATGGGGAAACAAAAGAAAACAAGAAAGTATGCGACCATGAAGCGAATGCTTAGTCTCAGAGATGAGAGACTCAAAGAAAAGGGTAGATTAAAACCTAAAAAGAAAGAAAAGAAAGATCTCAGTGCTCTAAAGGAAAGAGAAGTTCCCCAACATCCTTCCTGCTTATTCTTCCAGTATAATACACAGCTGGGCCCACCTTATCATATCCTGGTTGATACCAACTTTATCAACTTTTCTATCAAAGCCAAATTGGACTTGGTACAATCAATGATGGACTGTCTGTATGCCAAGTGTATCCCTTGTATAACTGATTGTGTAATGGCAGAAATTGAGAAATTGGGACAGAAGTATCGAGTGGCCCTAAGGATTGCCAAGGATCCACGGTCTGAACGATTGCACACATAAAGGGACCTACGCAGATGACTGCTTAGGGCAGAGAGTAACTCAGCACAAGTGTTACATTGTGGCCACAGTTGACCGGGACCTTAAACGGAGAATCCGGAAGATCCCTGGAGTTCCTATCATGTACATTTCTAATCACAGATACAACATTGAATGGATGCCAGATGATTATGGAGCCCCTTGGTTCTGATTCTGTAAGAATCAGACAAAGTTCCTCTGCCTCCTTCCAAACAACTTTTTGTTTTCAGTTCATTCAGCATGCTATAGCATGAATTATTCACCCACTTGCTGTATTATCAACTGAGTATGGTTAAATAAATTCACTTTTTGATGCTTTCTGAAAAAAAAAAAATCAACCAACAACAAGTGTTGGAGAGGTTGTGGAGAAAAGGGAACACTTCTCCACTGCTAGTGGGAATGTAGACTGGTACAACCATTGTGGAGATCAGTGTGGAGACTCCTCAAAAGAGTAGGACTGGAAATCCCATTCAAGCCAGCTATCCTCCTACTGGGAATTTTCCTAGAGGAACTGAAAACACCATATCATATGTGTACCTATGTATATAGCAGCACAATTTGTGATAGCAAAATCTTGGAAACAACCAAGATGCCTGTCACATAAGGAATGGTTGAAAAAGATGTGGTATTTCTATACAATGGAGTATTACTCAGCTATAAAGAATGATAAACCTGAAGCATTTATATTAAAGTGGATGCCACTTGAACCACAAGGATATCCTAAAGTAAAAATTACTGCCACTTGTTCAAACAGTAGTCCCACATTTATTCAAGTCCATAACCATAGGAATAGAGATGGTAGCAATGGAGATTTTCCATAGGCGAGGGAGACTGAGGTCATCTCTGTAGCCAACCAGGAAAAGAAGGAATTTATAGCCAAGGAGGAGAGTGGAGGTGGATGGATGAGAAATTACTGAGATTAATTTAGAAGTAAAGAGGGGCCCTGGATAAACTGACTTAGTGGGATCCTGCTGAAGGTACATGCTGAGACACTGCCCAGGGATGGTAGGGGTCCAGGGATGGTGGGGGTGGGGGGTTGACCAGATAGCAACAGTGATCCAGGTATCAAGGATGGGAACATTGGCTAAACTGACTTAGCAGGAGTCTTCTTAAATATGAGCTTCTGGGGGCATATCCAAGGAAGAGACCCAGCTGAAAATGAGTTCAGAAGAAGCTGAGTATGGTTTTGGTCAACAAGAGAACCTTGTCACTTAGCTCCATGTTAAAGTTCTACTAAGTGAAACTTGTGTTTTGTACAAGATGGTGGGCCAGGTGAATTCATTTTTGTTTAATTCAAGCAGCCTTAGGATGCTAGGAGGAAACCCCAAGGGGTTAGGCTGTTAGATCTAGTGCATTGCTTTTTCGTGAAGTTAGGAATTTCCGGCGGCCACGCTAGGTGTTCCTTCCTAAAGTCATTGTGGACATTACCTTGCCTTATGGGGTCCAAAGAAGTAACCCTGAATGACCACTATGAAACAAAGTAAAAAGCCAGGCGTGGTGGCCCACATCTGTCATATCAGCACTCAGGAGGCTGAGGCAGGAGGATCATTGGGAGTTCAAGGCCAGACTGAATTGCAGAGCGATATCCTGTGTCAGAACAACCATAAAAAAAAAAATGATAAAAATCTGTTTTTAAGTACCCTGGAGAGTGGCTACACTAACCATGAAAAGAAAAGCCCAACACACTGCTTTGCAGGCAGTAGACATCAATTAAGTACTTGTTGAAGTATGAGAACCTGATTATATTTCTATGTCATGCTGCCTGAGTATAACTTAAGTCCCACTAGACACAACTTTTATTATTCTTGGGTACTGCTTTCTTACATTCTTTAAATCTTAAATCCATATCCACAATTTTGTTGTGAAGAATTATAGAGATGACCAAGTGAAATTCATAGCGTACTGCTTAGCATGTTTCAGTTGACTTATTACTGCTTATTATTGTTGTTAGCTTCATTTTCTGAAATTTATTACAGGATTCCATCCAATTTGTAAACAAAGGTAACACAGCCCTTCCTTAAAGCATCTCTATGCAAAGAACATGTCTAAAAGGAAATTTTAAAAGTATTGTTAATGTTTTTTTTTTAATTTGGTATAGGGCTTCACTACACAGCTGAGACTCATAGTGATCCTCCTGTCTCAGCCTCCCCAGCACTGGGATTATAGGTATAATATATATAACGCCCAGTTTTGGGGCTGGCACAGCATGCAGTATTGGGATCAAACCTGGGTCCTTGAGCTTGCCAGTCAAGTGCTTAGACCACTGAGCTATCTCCCCAGCCCTAAAAGTATTTGTAATGTTGGCTTTGTCATTTCTTTTTCTGATATACTGTGTTCTGGGAGGGTGACTTAATCCTAGAAAAGAGTGAACTTAACATTTTTCCTCTTTTTGCCACATTTCCCCAGATTTCTAACCCTCACTTACAACACAAATAGGATGTTTTGTTCTACCCTTCCTGCAGTGAGACATTTAAACTCAAATGAGATTCCAGAGTGGAAAATAACATTCATCAGTAAGTACTGTCTGACTTAGACCAGATGCTACCCTGTCAGTTTTGAGTGTAATAATTATGTCAGCACAGTTCTGTCCTAATATTAGGAGCTGATACCCTCGGGACTCAAGGGTGCAGACTTGTTGCTCTGTTTCTCTCCCCCTCGGGCCCTTCCCACATCAGTTTTTCAGTGCTGAGGTCCACTGCTGGTTATGATTGACTTTGCCAATTTGTCTACCTTTCTGCATTGGGGACTCACCCTCTTCTAAGACAGAAAGTGGCTACACAGTCATTTGCTCATTATTAGCCCCTGGTTTCCTTACCCATAATGTAGCTACACTAATATTATCTGCTCAGCACATAAGAAACAAGTTAAACACTGTTTGTAGCTAGCATGACTTTCAGTGTCATTTTTAACAAAGTTCAATCTCACCCTGATATCTATGCTTCATTTCAAAGACCACAATTAAAGACCTTGGATTCCTAGTTTCCATTGTAAATTTTTTAAGGCCACTTTTACTAGACACTGCCTGCAAGACTGCCCCCAGGCCATCCCAAATTATCCCTTGAAGGACTGAACCATATCCTCTTGTTTATCCATTACAAAACCTAGCAAAAATATTGACAAAGCTTTTAATATAATTTCCTATTATTTAAACTACATCCAAAACCACAGAAGAGAGGGGAAAGGGAGAGGGAGAGGGACACGGAGAGGGAGAGGGACAAGGAGAGGAAAAAAGAGAATGAGAGGAAGAGGGAGAGAGGGGGAGGGGAGAGAGAGAGGGAGAGAAGAGAGTGAAGGAGGGAGGGAAGAAGGGAGAGAAATTAGCTATGGAAGAAATGCAAAAGTGCTTGGACCTAGATTAAGCACATCTGTAAGGAGAAAAAGCAAAAACAATACCTTAAAACAGAACGGTTTCCAAAATAACAGCTTCCCATGTGCCATTATAAAAACAGTAATTATTTTTTGGAAGTGGCACCGGGTCAAAAAAAAAAAAATCGATCATTGCTGTTTTCAAGTTTGAATGAAATAAATTTCAATCTATAATATTTGTGACACTGAGAAAACTATTTGCTTTAATAGTATAGCTGTTCATTTATACTGTGTGATGGGTGCAAAAACTTTTTAAAAATGTGTGCACCCTACCAAAACCACTTGGAGTCAGAGGTGTCGAGTAGCAAACTCAGAGGCAAGATCCTGCCACTACACAGCTACAGGTGAGTGAAATCCTTGTCTGAGAGTTCAGTAGAATCCACTCAGGAGGAACAGTGATGCCACCACAGTGAGTTCTGCACTTGTGACCTGGACCTCGACCTCCCAGAGCCATTCCGTGTTATTGGCCCTGCAGAGAAACCCAGTGATTCTGAGAAGTAACACAACACTTCAATCCTTACTTCCCCAATAGTGGCGGTTAAGATATATAGTCTCAATGCATTGCAAGGCTCAGGTGCCTAATACATGTGAGACTTTGGATAAATTACTTCTTGGCACCTTTCACATATCCATCCATCCATTCAACAAGAGTGCCAGCCACTGTGTTATGTTTTCAATAGTGTGTGAAAATGAACACAGTTTTGAGGTAGATGCTATATGCTGGTGAACCAGTGCCCACTTGCCACTGTTCTACAATAGCTGCGTGAGTGCTTTAACATCCCTGGATCACTTTTCTCATGTGCAGAATGGATGGTTTGGGATACACTTACTCCGTGGTTTCATCCACATCTGTGCTGGTAGCTGCCTGAAGTCTGAGTGTTATTAGTTAAGTTCCTGCCTTGCAAATGAGCTAAGAAGGGAATATGCAGTGTGATAAACAGGCAAAGCCTCTGAAATGATGAGAGGAGCAGGCCACCATCCACATACCGTGTCCACGGAAGGATGACAAGGTGTCTCAGGCCTAGATACCAGCCCTACCCAAGGTTCCACCGGTTGAGGGTCCCCAGGACCTGGCAGATCACAGCCTGTTCTTCCAAAACCCCAAAAATCTCATACTGATAAGGCCAGGTACACAAACAAAAATCAAGGGCAGAAAGAAATAACAGATGAGTGAAGATTTCATCAGTCTTGAGGAAGGAGGAGGGCGGATTTATGTATTCCACCTTGGTAATGAACTGCACCCTGAAATGCTGCTTGCATGGTTATAGGAAAGAAAAATTGCTGCCTAAGGCATAGTTTTGCAGTTGGATGGCAGTGGCTTTGCATGACTGTTGTTGAAGTGTAAGTCACACACGTTTTCCTCTGGAAGGGGCCCAGAACACTTGATGTCAGGCCAGGATGAACACAGACATGAGACGTCTTGGAAGACATGAGAACAGGCCCTAAGCAGTCAGAAAGGAAGACTCAAGTCTATATTGATCTATACTTTGATAAATCATGGTAGCTAATAAATATCATCTCAGGTAGAAGGAAATAAAGAAAATCATTGAAATATGATTCGGGGAAAGAAAAAGAGAATCAGGAAGAATTCAAAGTAGAGAGGAAAAAAGACAGGTGAGTTGATTGCATTCTCTGGTTTCATATTGCTCTAGTTTTAGTTCCCTTCTATTATTGCCCAGCATGGGGTAAAACTTTGCTTAACTTCTTATTTTTGTCTCAGCTGGACTATAAGGTGTGAAGAGAAGAATCGGGTATTAGTTAAAGTTTGATCCAAAAAACAAAACAACCAGAGTCCTCTCTTATGAAGGTCTTCTTGGGGCTGCCTCAGGGTCTTCAAGCAATCCAAAATCTTGACAATAATTTCTGTCAAACAAAACATCACAGTCTGGCCACCTAAACAGCTAATTTGAAGAAAACATTAAGCAATACAACAGATACTGTCAAATTCATTTTATTTTGTTTAGTGAAATTCTATTTTGTTTCTAATGTTTTTATTATCATTATTTTGTGTTCTCTTTTTACAATTTTTAAAATAAAAATGAAAACATTACAGTGTGTCTTCACCTACTTTATTTATTCTTTTTTTATTTTTTGTACAGGGTCTCACTACGCAGCTCAGACTTGTAGCGATCCTCCTGATTTCTGCCTCCCTAGTGCTAGAATTACAGGCACACGTCGCTATACCCGGACTCCATCGCTGGCTCAGTGTGCCCAGGGATGGGGCTGGTGCAGCATGCGGTGCTGGGAATTGAACCCTGGCCACTGCACTAACCTGAGCAAGTGCTTAGTTGCTGAGCTATATCACCTGCCCTCTCATCCACTTTATTTACCACATCTGACTTCTGATTCTTCCTGAAAATCAAAATGACTATGAAGAGTACACATTATGATCCTTTCAGGACTTTAAGGCAGCTGTAACAGTGCAACTAAAGACACTGGAAAGAAGACCCCTAGACCTGCCTCGGAGAGAGGCGACAACATCGGCACAAGCGTAATCACAACAAGGGCCAGCAGTTTTAGGAAGACGAATTGAAATACGGCTTTCTCATGACATATTTTAAAATTAAGACATTCATCATTTTTTAGTCAGACTTCATATATCATAAGATATTTATTACAGGGACCAGAGCACAGCCAGTGTAAGATCTGGGTAAATGGTCTGTATCAGTGGTGCTGAACCTATGGCAAGTGTATTGTGTTATTGTGTTTTTGTTTAAAGACAAACAGATGTTTATGTAGAGTTGCTCATTCTAAACTGAAACCTGGGGTCGGCCAAATAGCTCCGTGGAATAAAGTGCCTGGAAGTAGGCTCAGGGACCAGGGGTTTGATCCCTGCCCCCGGGGCATGCTAAAACAGTGATTGAGACTAGGCATGGTGGCACACACCTGTAATCCCAGCACTTGGGAGGTTGTAAGCAGGAGAATCCCTACAAGTCCAATCTAGTAGTGAGACCCTGAACGCCCTTTCCTAAAATACAGAAAATACAAAAAATAAACTGAAACCAGCTATTACAATACTTTCCTTTTTTAAAAGGGTAGTAAATGAAAAATGAGACAAAAAAATATGTCACAAGATAGTCCTGCTACAATGCTACTATGCTGTATATGAATGGATTTCTAAATATAGTAAAACCTATCAGAATAATGGCAGATTTCTCTTCACAAACCATCAAGTCAAGAAGAGCATGGAGCAAAGTACTTCAAGTCTCGCAAGAAAACAAATTCCATCCTAGACTGATATACCCTGCAAAACTCTCTTTCAAGTATAATGGAGAAGTAAAATACTTCCATGACAAAGAGCAACTAAAGAATTACATGATGACAAAGCCAAGCCTACACAGACTACTAAATGATGTTCTAGAGAGGGAGCAAAATGATCACAACCCCATGAATGAGAATGGAAAGAACCCACAAAATAGGGAAGACAATTAAACCCAGGAGAATAAGAGGTATACAATGGTAGTCTTTCAGTTATTCTTTTGTGTACAGCAGCAAAATATTTTCATCAGCACACTCTACAAATGGACTTCTCTTGCACCCTATGGGTCATGATTCCATATGGGTCTACAGGGAGGATTTCAAGAAAATAGCTGTAGCTCAGTCCCACAAGTGACACCTGGCCACCAGTAAGTGTCATGGTCATTATCCATGTCCATAACACTCTAGAATTTTATGTGATATCCTATCCCCAAACTATCAGAAGTGATCGTCATTTATTTGTCATTCCAGTATTTATCTTATGTTTTATTCTTAGTGCTTCTTTACTGTCATGAAAATTTTTCCTTAGTTCAATTGTTTTGAAACATTCAATTTTTAGTTAATAAGTATTTAATTTTCTGAATATTGCATAATCTTAATTTTTTAAGTTTTATACTATATCTTTGAATTGCAATTTATCTAAAAGACATCGTATGATATCTTCTCCTAATATTAGAAACTTCAAAGAGTATATTTCCATTTTCTGTTGACTTTATATTACTTCTCCCCTGTCCTTTATACACACACACACATAGATATGGAAAAAATATGTGTATAACCCGACATAAAGTTAGTACTGTTTCATAGAAATCTTCAATGACCTTTGAAATAAGTGTTCATCTAATATATTTTATATAGTCCTGCACAACTACCACTTTGAGAGCTCTTTATCGTTCATCTAGAAGCATACTGCAACTTCTCTTGCCTTTTAAATTATGCTCTTTGTTATTTCCTATATGCTACACCTGGAGGTATTAAAATATTTCAAGTTTGTATAACTAGAAAATATTTTACTTTTAGTTTTCAAATGTATGTTTGCTAAGTATAAAATTCAAAGAGGATAGATCTTTTTTTTCCTTCAAGTCCTTTAATTAGTCCAGTTTCGTACACACTTGGTCCTTTTTTTTTCTTTCTAATGTGGAATAAGATGCTATTTTTTGTTCTTCCATACCTAATATTTTTTATGTATATGCTTTAATCTTTTTTTCCTTACAATAAGTTTTGGACAATTTCATTTTTGTGTATCTTGGTATGATTTTACTTAAATTTCTTGTGCAAAATGGTTCATTTTTCTTGGAAATGTGGTATTATAAGTTGAACTAAATTCATAAATTTTAAATCCTTAAATATTTATTGTCTATTCCTTTCCACTTTGAGAATTCTAATTATATCAATATAAAAAAGGAGCAGTTCATGCTTACAATTTTTGTTTTTACTCTTACTTTTTCCTCTCTTGAATTTCTTATAACTTCTTGGTTATTGTTTTTTTAAACAAAACATACATTTATATTGGGTAATCTGAAAAACTAACTTGCACATAGCATTGTGTAATGCAGCAATCATTGTTGGATTCCTATTACTTTGTTTAGTGAAATCTTGTATCATGTATAATGATGTTTTCTTCTATCACTATTTTGTATTCTTTAAAAATAATAATAAAAAGTATAAACAAACACAAAAAATAATTCATCACCTGCAAGATGATGCATTATTGCCACAAATAGACCTGGTGAACATATGCAGAAAGTTCCACTGAACCATGTGAAACTAATAGGCATTAATAAGAAAGAAGGAGTCAATACAAATGAGATAATAATATGGGCAGAAGTAACTTCCCAAATATCAGGAAATAATCTGACATTCAGGTAACCAAAGCATACAGAATGCCAAGCACACCAAGACATATAATAGTCAAGATCCCAGAAATCAAGCACAAAAACACTATACTGAAACCCAGTAGATAAAAGAAGCAGATCACATTCAAAGGAAAACCCATCAGAATTACAGACAAATTCTACTTCACAAACCATGAAGGCAAGAAGAGCATGGAGCAAAGTACTTCAAGTCCTCTATGAAAACATATTCCAGCCCAGAATACTATACCCTGGAAAACTCTCTTTCAAGTTTGATGAAGAAGTGAAATACTTCCATGACAAAGAATAACTGAAGAATTTCATGGTGACAAAGCCATCCCTACACAGCCTACTGAAAGATGTTCTAGAGAGGGACCAAAACAATCAGAACTCCACCAATGAGAACAGAAGAAACCCGCTAAATAGGACAAACAATTAAACACAGGACAAAAAGTAGCAAACACCAGGTAAATAGCATGTCAATCACAAGTCAGCACATTTCAATTATAACCATCAATGTAAATGGCTCAATTAACCAATTAAGAGAAGTAGCCTGGCACAGTGGATTAGAAAACAAAACCCAACAATGTGCTGTATACAACAAACACACTTAACTCACAAAGAAATTCATAGGCTGAAAGTCAAAGGATGGAAAACAATACTACATGCCCCAGCAACTCAGAGAAAAGCAGGAGGAGCATTGCTGTTCTCAGGCAGTCTCAACTTCAAACCAAGAATGATTAAACAAAATAAAGAAGGCCATTATATACTGGTTGAGGAAAAAATTCAAGAGGAAGAGGTAACCCTCTTAAATGTATATACACCAAACACAGGACCACCCAACTATATAAGACAAATCTTAATGGACATGAAAAATCTAATATCCAATTCCACAGTCTTAACAAGAGACCATAACACTCCTTTATCCCCCCCCCAAAAAAGTCAACCATACAAAAATTAGCAAAGAGGTAGCAGAACTGAACCAGAGCTTGCAACAAATAGACCTGGTGAACATATGCAGAATGTTCCACTGAACCATAGATAAATAAACATTTTTTTCAGCTGCACATGGATCATTTTCTAAAATAGACCACATACTAGTCTAGAGGTCATGCTTAAGTATATGCTAGAAAACAGAAATTATCCCATACATATTATCTGACCACAGTGCAATGAAACTGGAAATAAACGGCAAAAGAAACCAGAAAAACCCGCTAAATACATGCAAATTAAACAATACCCTACACAGCAATTAATGGGTCACAGATGAAATTAAACAAGAAATTCAACAATATCTACAATTCAATGAAAATTCAAGCACAGCTATTGGAATTTATGGGATGCGATGAAAGCAGTTCTCAGAGGAAAATTCATAGCTGTGAACTCACACATTAGGAAAACAGAATGGGAACAAATAAATACCCTAATGTTGCACCTCTGACATCTAGAAAATGCAGAGCAAAACAAACCCAGAGCACAAAGATGGAAAGAAATCATAAAGATTTTAGAGAAGAAATTAATTCAACTGAAACAAAGAAAGCAATTCAAAGAATTAATGAATCAAAAAGCTGATATTTTGAAAGACTAAATAAAATCAATAAGCCCCTAGCTATCCTCATCAAAAAGGGGAAAGAAAAACTTCAAATACAAGCAATAAGGAATAAAAAGGGTGAAATCACCACAAACTCAGTGGAAATTCAGAATATTATCAATAGTTACTTCAAGAATCTTTACGCTCACAGAATAGAAGACACAGAAGAAATGGACAGATTCCTCAAAAGGTACAAATTACCAAAACTGAATCAAAGAGATATAACAACTCTCAATAAACCAATACCAGCAAACGAAATACAAAATAAAATAAAAAGCCATCCAACAAAGAAAAGTCCAGGTCCTGATGGATTCATAGCTGAATTCTACAAGAAATTCACAGAAGATATAATTGCTACACTCCACAAATTCTTCAATGAAATTGAAAAGGAAACAATTCTCCCAAAATCATTCTTGGAGGCAAGTATTATACTGATATGAAAACCAAGGAAAGACACAACTAAAAAAGAGAACTACAGGCCAGTCTCCCTCATGAACATAGATGCTAAAATCCTCAATAAAATTCTAGCAAATAAAATACAGCAAATCATATACCATGACCAGGTAGGATTCATCCCGCAGATGCAAGGATGGTTCAGTGATCACCAGTCTATAAATGTAATACACTATATCAATAGAGTGAAAACTAAAAGCCACATGATCCTCTCCATTGATGCAGAAAAGTCTTTTGACAAAGTCCCACACTCATTCATGTTCAAAGTTGTACAGATAATTGGAATAGAAGGCCTCTACTTCAATTTGATAAAAGCCATCTATGACAAGCCAATGGCTAATATAATTCTAAGTGGCGAAAAACTGAAGTCTTTTACTCTCAGATCTGGTACAAGACAAGGATGTCCTCTATGACCCCCTCCTATTCAATGTAGTTCTGGAATCATTAGCTAGAACCATTAACAAGAGGGAGAAATAAAAGGAATAAGAATAGGTAAAGAAGATGTTAAATTATCATTATTTGTCAATGACGGGATACTTTACTTGGAAGATGCAAAAAATCCCACGAAGAATCTTCAAGAATTCATACACAAACTTAGCAGGATAGCAGGATACAAAGTCAACACCCAAAAGTCAATAGAATTCCTTTACACAGATAACAAACACATAGAGAGGGAAACTATAGAAACAATACCTTTTATAATAGCACCACAGAAAATGAAATATCTTGGAATTCACTTAACCCAGGAAGTCAAAGATCTTTTTATGGAAAATTACAGTACGCTAAGAAAAGAGATCTTTGAGGATTTCATAAAATGGAAGGATATTCCATGTTTCTCGATAGGAAGAACCAACATCTTGAAGATGGCCATACTCCCAAAATTGTTGTACAAATTTAACAACAATCCCTATCAAACTGCCACCAACATACCTCCCAGATATAGAGAAATCACTCCTAAAATTTATTTGGAACCAGAAAAGACCTAGAATAGCAAAGGCAATCCTGCCAACAAAGACAAGGCAGGAGGCATCACAATTCCTGACTTGAAATTATGCTATCACGGAATTTATACTGTGATAAAATCGACATGGTATTGGCAACAAAATAGACCTGAGGATCAATGGAATAGATTAGAAGATGCAGAGGCCTCTATGAACACACTCAGCCACCTGATCTTCGACAAGGGGGCCAAACACACTTACTGGAAGAAAGATAGGCTCTTTAACAAATGCTGCTGGAAAACCAGGCTTTCTACATGCTGAAAACTAAAACTTGACCCAGCTCTATTGCTATGCACTAAGCTAAAGTCAAAATGGATTAAAGATCTAAACATTAAAAGTGCAACACTCAATCTACCATAAGAGAAAGTAGGAGGAACTCTTGAAGACATAGGGGTAGGCAAAGAGTTCATGAACAAACATGTATTTACATGGAAAACACTTGAAAGATTTAACAACTGGGACCACTTCTTATTGAGAAGTTTTTGCATGTCAAAAGAAACTGTCAACAAAGTGAAAAGACAACCCACAAATTTGGAAAAAGCACTCAAAGTTCTGCTTTCTAGAATTTATGAAGAACTAAAAAATATTAGGGCCCTTAAATTTAAAGAACCAATCCAGAAATGGGCATCCAAGATGAAAACACTTCTCAGAGGAAGGTAGGGAATAAATATATGAAAAAATTCTCGACATCACTAGCTCCTATGAAATGCAAATTAAAACTACATTGAAATTCCATCTCACCCCAGAAAGAACGGCTATTTTTTTTCATTTATTTTCATTTTATTAAAATACAAATGTCAATCAGACAGTTTCAAGACACATTAACCATACACATTCGATGAATTAATACATTACAAACTATTTTCATAACGTTTTGGTATTGTACAAGGTGCATACATGATATTATATTTACAGATATTATTTTAGCAGATATCTCTTATCAGTGAATTAAGAGTGTAGTTGCTTACTTATCTTATATTTTATACCTGAATTATATCAAAAATTCAATAATTATTGACCTAGTGGATGACCATAGTACTAAAAGCCAACATAATATCCTGTCCAACCACCATTAGTGCAGATCTTGCCTCTCATAGAATTATGTAGAAGCACAGCGTTATCTATCCCAACTGTACTGTCTATACACACACATCATGATTTTTTCTTTCTACAACCCTTCCTCCGTCTACACCTGTCAAAAGTGGGCACTCCATTGACATTCAACTAACTTAGGTGCTTGAACTCGACACCACAATCCAACACAGTCCAGCATTCTACAACCATAGTGAGTTATTCAAAGAAATTGTCGACCATAGCCATTTACAGCTCAGCTTAATATTATGGGCTCACGATGTATACTTCATTTTTATACTTTTCTGCTGG
>PVKA01006674.1:47467-82347 GCA_004027165.1 Ctenomys sociabilis | reverse complement strand
AAAAAAAAAAAAAAAAAAAAAAAAATATATATATATATACAAATTACTAGTTAGGTTAATAAGAACACTTTATGTGCAGCGCACTGTCTTTTAAGCAATCCAGAAAAATCAAACAAGCAAAAAAGCTGCAGGACTAAATACTTCACTAAGAACTTCTGCTGCCCATGAAGAGAAGGCTGCTATACATTTTCTGTTTAGCACCTTGGTCTGTTTTCCTTCCCTTTCTCTCCCCTCTGGTCCTCTCTCCCATTCCCTAAATCCCTTTGCTATCTTTTCAGTGAACCACATTTTTTTTTTTTGGTGGAACCGGGGATCAAACTCAGGCCCCTGCGCTTGCCAGGGAAGTGCTTATTCCACTGAGCCATCTCTTTGGTCCCCTCAGTGAACCAACTTTTTGATTCACTGATCCTTTGTATATTATTAGTCTCAATTTAATTCATTTTTGCTCTGAGCTTTATACTTTTGTTTTTTCCCCTATTAGTTTTATTTATTTTTTAATTTTGGTGGAATCGGGGTCCTATTAGTTTTAGATTTGGGTTATTCTTGTCTCTAACCCTGAGAGGTACTTCTGTTGATCCGCTTCTCTTTCTATGCGCATTTACAGCTACAAACTGCCCTCTTACAACTTCTTTCATTTGTGTCTCATTGGTTTGGTATGTTGTGCTTCCACTGTCATTTGATTCTAGGAAATTTTTCTAACTTTATTTCATTATCTTATAGTATGGAGGAATTATTTAATACTTTTATATTTAAATATACTTTATGGCTTAAGACACGATTTATTTTGGGAAAAAGTTCGGTGTACTGTTGAGAAAAATGCATATTCAGTTGTTGGATGGGGGAAACTGGATACAGTAAGCCCTCTTGTTCAGGGCTGTGCTTTAACTTTAATATCTTGGTCTGGGTGACCTAACTGTGTGATATTGAAGCCCTCTACTCCCATGACTGTACTGGTACCTGTCCTTTTAGGTCCAGTAACATTGTGTTGTGAAAGTCTGTGCATAGATTTTATAACTGTTATCTTTTCCTGTACCAGTATATAGTAGCCCTGTGTCTCTTCTGATCAGTTTTGGCCTGAGGTCTGCTATGCCTGGAAATAAGAAAGCTACTCCTGTTTTGGTGCTCCAGATGAATGAAGTATCATTTACCACTCTTTCTTTCTCTTTGCAATTTTTTTTTTTTTTAATGTTTTACTTATTTGGTACAGGGGCTCACTACGTAGCTTCAACTCATAGTGATCCTCCTGTGCCATCCTGCTCAGGGCCAGGATCACAGCTGTGTGCCACCAGTCCAGTTTTGGTGGCCGGCAGAATGGCATGGCATGCAGTACTTGGGGATTAACCCTGAGTCCTTGTGCTTGTCAGGCAGGAGCTTAGACTGTCAAAGTATCTCTCCAGACTTTTGCTTTTTTACCTTTTTGAGACAGGGTTTCACTTTGCAGGCTGGCCTGGAATGGGCAGTGATCCTCCTGCCCGCCTCCCAAGAGCTGGGATTACAGGTGTATGCTACCACACCTGGTTTCTTTGGGCTTTTGGGGGCTGATAGGCTTCCATCCACCTACATTTCCCCTAAATATGTTCTGTAATGCTGGTTTAGTGGCCATGTAAATTCTGTACTCTTCCATCAATTCTAAAGGCTAATTTTGCAGGCTATAAAAGTTAGGGTTAGAAAAAGTTGGTGCCTGCCTGGCAAGTGCAACGTCCTGAGTTTGATCCCTGGTGAAACAAACAAACAGGTTTTTCTTTTAGGGTTTGAAAAACTTTGCTTTAAACTCTCCTGGCATTTGAGGTTTATGCTGAGAACTGTGCAGTTATACTCATGTACTTGCTTTTTTTGGAACCAGGCATCAAACTCAGGGCCTCTTGTTTGCCAGGCAGGCACTGTGCTGCTGAGCTACATCCCCAGCCCTGTACTTGCCTTTATAGGTTACTTTCTGTTTCTAGTATTCTCTCCTTTTGTTAAAATTTCTGGAATTCTGATTATGATGTCATGAAGAGGTTCTTTTGTGGGCATAGCTATTTGGATTCTACAAGCCTCTCACACTTGAATACTGAACTGTTTCCCTACATTTGGAAAAAAAATTTCTTCAATGATTCCAGTGCATAAATCTTTTATAACCTTGAGTCATCTTCTAATTTTTCCTTTAATCTTGTAATTTTTAGGGTTGTTCTGTTTTTTGATAATCTAGCAGCTGTTGGCTCCAACTTGCATGGTGTCTTGTCTTTTGACATACCATATCCACTTGGTCTTGTTTCTAATGCTGTCCACACACTGGTCAAGCCTGCTACCAGTGCCTTCCATGGGGCTCTACATTTCACCTATCTGTCCTGCTTTCCTCTCACACTTTCTAATTATTTTTTTTTAATTTTTTATTTTATTTTATTGAAGTACAAATGTCAATCACACAGTTTCAAGACACCTTAACCATACAGATTCGATAAATTAATACATTGCAAACTATTTTCCTCTATTTTTTATTTCTGAGTTATCTATAGCTTCCACTGCCTCAGTGTGTGAGAGATCAGATTTGGGGAGCTAGGAGTTTTGGAGGCATCTTATTTTTCTATTATTTTTGCACAGTTGGTGGAAAACTGTCACCTGTGGAGATCTTAGGTTCAATCTTCTGTGATGTGCCCTTAAGAGTATGTTTTGGGGGTCTGTATTACTCTTCAACCTATGAGCATATTTGAAAGTCTTGTCCAACCTTAGCACCGCTCGAAAGAGGAAAGTTAGCCAAAGTAACACTGACAACCCAGATATGTAGTGGCACACAGTGAAAACCAATTAAAAACAACTATGCTACCATTAAGAATAGAAATTAGCAATAGCAGCCTAGTCAAATAAACTTTTCTTTTTTTTGGCCGGCTCAGCCCTCCCTGGGGGTGGGGCTGGCATGTGGTGCCTGGAATTGAACCCACATCCGTGCGCACTTGCCTAAGCAGGAGCTTTAGACCACTGAGCTATCTTGCCAGCTGCCAGTCAAGTAAATTTCTAAAAATTAATAAGGTTCAAGAATACAAAAACAAAAACAAAAAAAGAGTAATAAAAATGGAGAGAATGAAACAAAATAAGTAAAATGTGAAAAAGGTAAGAAAGGTGGGATACAAACTGTAATTAAAGAATCAAAGGAAGTTAAACCACCCAGGTAAGTGGCTCTTTCCAAGCTTTCCAGAGCCCGGGGCACTGAAGGGTGCGGGAACTGGAGGTGAGAGTGCAGGTCAGGCAGCACCTTTCTTGTTTCCACACCCACTTCTGTGAACGTGGGGTCCTGCCTCTCCTCTCCCTTTGGGCAGGGTCGGTCCCAGTGTATTGTCTCTCAGGCCTGCATCTACTCTGAGGCTCCCATTGTCTTGTGTTCCCTTAGGTGACTGCAACACTCCTGCTTACGGCCAAGGCTCTGAGGTGCCTCCCTTCTGCAGTGTTCTCTGTCCATATATTCCCAGACATGTCACCTGTCCAGGCAAGGCAAATCCCTGACCACAATGGCAGGTGGGCAGAGCAGAGAGACCCCCAAGCTGAGCTGGAAGTGGCAGCCGGGCATTCCCCTGGGCTGGACGCCAGCGTTTCCAGACCCAGCTCCTCAAAGCCACTCCACTGGCCCAGGCTTCTCTCCACTGAGGTGGAACCATGACATCCTTTACAACCTGAGCTCACTGTTGGTTAACCTCAGGGCATCTATTAACTAGTCCACCCCCATTGACCTTCATGATGCCTAGCCGCCCAGTCAGCTCTGAAGCAGTTACTCAGTGACTTGATTCCCCCATAGCTTTATCTTAAGCAGTAAGTCCCACCCAAAAAGGCTTGGTTCTCAGTCCCAAGTACAGCAGACAGGCGGAGCTTTCTTCTCCAACCCCAGCTGTGTTTGCAGCTCACATTCTGGGTGCTTTTCTGGGAACCAGGACTGTGGGTCTGCTGTTCCTCCTGGCGGCTGAGTTGGGGTTTGTGGGGCCAGGACACCTTGCCCCTCCAAACTGGTGCCAGCATCCCGGACTGCTGCTTTCTTTTCTCTAGGTTATCTTCAGTTTGTCTGTAGTTTCTAGTTTTCTTATAACTCTACTTCTTTTTTCCTCACTAAGTTCTTATTTTCCAATTTCAGGGCCCAGAGAGGCTACATTTTGTAGCAATTTTTTTTGAAACTAATATATTTAGATGTAATATCTTTTTTTTTTTTTTTTTTTTTTTTTTTGTGGAACCAGGGATTGAACTCAAGAGCCTTGGACTTGCCACTGAGCCATCTCCCCAGCTAGATGTAATATCAATCAAATTTGTGATAGAAAAAAAGAACTGGGAATAAGAATCCAAACTTGCAGGTCTCATGGCTGGAGAGACAGCTCAGTGGCGTGTTTGCCTGGCCACCACAAGGTCCCCAGTTTGATCTCCTATACCCCAAAAAGAAAAAAAACAAAAAACAAAACCAAATTTGTATATCTCTACCCTTAAACATTCTGTATTCATATTTTAAAAAATATTTATTCATTTGTTACAGGGCCTCACTCACTATGCAGCTCGGTTTTGCAGTGGTACTCCTGTCTCAGTTTCTCCAAGTGCTGAGATTATGGGCATGTACCACCAGGAGCCAGTGGGGTATGCAATACTGGTGATAGACCTCAGTCCTTGTGCTTGCCAGGCAGGCACTTAGACGGGTGAGCTATTGCCCCTGCTCCTGTATGCATGTTGTAGCCACTTCTTCAAACAAAGCCAGTTCTCAGTGATCTGTTAGCAGATTCTATAAACTGGAGTACAGCAGTATCTCTTTGAGGGATTGGCTTTCTAGCAGGTTAGAGAAGAGATTGGAAAAATGGACAACAGGAGGTCAAAATCTAATGGGTAAGAGTGGGAGAAGGCTGTCAGAGGATGTGGCTGCATGGTATGCCATTCCAGCCCCTTCTTAGACACTACCAGGGAG
The DNA here is from genome assembly GCA_004027165.1 of Ctenomys sociabilis. Lineage (NCBI taxonomy): Eukaryota > Metazoa > Chordata > Mammalia > Rodentia > Ctenomyidae > Ctenomys > Ctenomys sociabilis. The sequence continues at coordinate 77,441 of PVKA01006674.1, read as the reverse complement.
AGAGCTGGGAAGGCTGCCAGCAGGCCACAGCAGGAGGGGAAATCTTTACTCTGTGGTGTTTACTTAGCCAGCATTTAAATTACCTGCACACTGATACCCTTTCATTAGCAAAACTAATACAGATTTGGTTATATAACTGCAGGAAGTTGAATACAAAGCCAAGATAAAATATACACAAAAGAATCCAAGCAATCAGTAGTGGATTATGTAATGAAATAATGCCCTTACAATATTTCTGGCCTACAATGTAGTCATAATAAAGGGAAAAGTAAAAGCGTCACACAACTATATCAGAGACTAACCAGTATAATGATATAGAGAAGTTTATTGAATTCACAGAAATAATTTCTCAGATCTACACTGTACAGAGAAAAGCTAGAGTGACCTATGGGAGAAATCCTTACATTGATAGGAAAATATCATCTAGTTCCCATAAAACAACTATAATTATTTGCTAGGGCAAAATTCCAAACCCACATGGGCCATGCAGACATTTAAAAATGCCATTTGTATTCATCTCTTTTAAAAAATTGGGCGTACCAATGAACACTTCATTTTTTATACACCTTAAAATCTCATCCTTCCCTCCTCAACCCTTTACAAACAGGATTGAGGTTAAGGGGTAAGAAAAGAATCTTGATGCTTCTTATGTTCTTCATTTTCCCTTGGAATAAGCCAAGACTTCATTTTAAAAAATTTAAAGTCATAAGGAGAACAAAAGATTTAAAATTTTTTTCTTCAAATAAAAGTGAATAATAGCAATTCAAATGTCAGTAACCTAATAGAACCCCATATAGACACAAGATAGTTTCACTTTAATAGGGAAATGTTAGAAGCTTCCTGAGAGGCACTTATTTTAAAAATAAATTATAGCTTAAGTTATTACTGAACAGATTCCTGGCAAAGGCAGAAAGTGTGACCATTTCCCCTCTTTTCGCGAACCTTATAAGGCTAGTATACAGTTAAATAATGGACTGCTAATCATCTCCCATACTGATCAACCATATTTATTTATTTGTTTTTTTTTTTTTTTTTGTCTTTTTTTGAGACAGGGTCTCACTATGCAGTTCAGGCTGGCCTTAAGCTCACTTTGTAGCTCAGGCTGGTCTTGAACTCACAACAATCCTCCTGCCTCAGCCTCCCAAGTGCTGGGATTACAGGCATGCGCCACCACGCCCGGCCTCAACCATATTTATTTAATGTACTCTTAACATTAGACATTTTAGTGGGAATAAAAAAAAAAAAATCAGTAAACAAGCATTTCACTGCTCTCCTCTTACTGCAGCCATATAAACAAACTGTAACAAGTGATATAGGTTTCATCTATAATTTGTAAAGCATTCCAAGAGCTGATACAGTCCAGAACTATAGAAAACAGTCAGCCACAACTAAACTAGAAGGTAAATGTAAATACAACTGTAGTTCTTATTTTCTTTCATATAGTCCCAGATAATCCCAAATAACTTTATAAATACCTTATGGAAAAAAATTAAAAATCTATCAAAACTATTTAAAATATTATGCAGAAATCTCAAATTTCCTTCAATCAGGCCAGAAATCACCACAAAATTAATGGTCATCGTTACAAACAGAATGAGTGGAAGTTTAAGTTGAAGACAACCAAAAAAGCCCCAGTAACTTTTTTTAATATAATCATTTACTCAAACACACTGTGAATAGGAATGATGACAGCACAGGAAGCAAAAATAAGTTTGCAATTGAAGTTTCGAGAAGCCCATGGAAACAATACCCTCCAATGTTGTAGACGCCAAAGAAAAACTCTCCTAGTGGGTTAAGATCATCACTCCGGTCATCCCTGTCCATTTGGTCGTGCAAGGTGTTAGCTATTTTCACTTCCCACATCACAAAGTTAGTCCACAGGAGGGGCTGGCGGATCCTGTCCCTGGCATTAAAAAGAAATAAACATGAATGTAACTGCTATTTGCTGCAAGCATATACTATTATAACAATAAAATTAAGAAAAATTCTTTAAGTGACTTCTTCAATCCCAGTGCAACTAATTATTCATATATATACATATATATATATATATATATATATATATGAATATATATAAGAATTCTGAATATTTATAAGAACTGAATTGCAAAATGCCTTAGTATCCAACTCAAACCAAGTGTTTATTTGGACTTTTCATATGTTTTTACACAGTGGGACACTGGGTTGACACAGACTGTGCAATGTGTCCACAGGTCCCTGGGGCATGCAGAAAGGGACACTTTCCTTTGGCTGAAGTGATCAGCTGAGTATTCATGGCCAAGCCAGGCACTACTGTCTCTCACAGAATATCCGCAGAGGACATATGTGGCTGCAGCTGCCTCTGAAGGTATTCTACAACCAGGAGGGACACAACCTGGTAATGAAACTGGTGGTAAGAAGAGAGAAAACTGGTCTCTAATGACACCGTTAAACTTTCTAAACTAAAGCCTGTGATCCCATCACTTGGGAGGCTCAGGCAGGAGGACTAAAATGAGTTCAATGCAGCCTGGACTATGTAGACCATGTCTCAAAACAAAACAAAACAAAACAAAACTTCTAAGCACTGAATCTACCTTTGAGTTTTTAAAATGTGTAAACTAATAAATCCACTTATATAAATCACTTTAAATTGTTTTTTGTTGTTTGTAATTGAAAGTATGCGAACTGAAAATATTGGGTCTTCAGGATCTTTTTTTTTTTTTTGCGGAACCAGGGATTGAACTCAGGCCCTTGTACTTGCCAGGGAAACGCTTATTCCACTGAGCCATCTCCCCGGCCCAGGATCTTTAAGATTTATTTATACTGATATATTCTGTTAGGGCTCAGTTAAGGGTGAGCGATATTTCTACTTGAAATTAGATTCAGTGTTTTGCTTGCTTAGTTCTAGAGTGAAAGGACTACTACTCTATAACCTCTGCCTGCACTGAACCTTAGCCTGTGGGTGTGTTATTTTTATTACATCAATGTCTGGTTGTTAACTTGGAATTCCTAAACTCTAAACATTGAGGAAGTTGTTCTTTGACATGAAAGTGATAAAGCTGTATAGAGTGTAAGAAGAAAGGGTAAGACATACTTTATCAATATACAATGTTTTATAAATACACTTCTCTTTTGAGGAAAACCAAAAATAAATGTAAGTTTTTTTCTATGTGCTAATAATGCTGCCCTTCACAACTGAAGCCATTATACAATATTATCTAAACTTTTTTTTTTTTTTGAGACGGGGTCCTGCTATGTAGTTCACGGTGGCCTTGAACTGGCCTCTAACTGGTGGTGTTCTTGTCTTAGCCTCCCAAATGCTGGGATTATATGTGTGTGCCACTACACCTGGCTAGAGTCCGTTGTTTATATGGTACTGTAATTTCTGCTGATTGTACTATACAGTAGAATACTGTAGTTTTATGTTTTGTTGTACATCACAGTAATGCATATAAGAGTTATGGTACATAAAGGCAAAGTCAACAAGTTGGAATTTCTTCTGATCTTTTTTTTTGTTCTGAATACGTACATACTATATACAGTTCCTCATTTATTGACCAACTCACTGAACAACCTAGGTACAGAAATGGAGCTATGTCATTAAATGAGGAACTTCTGTATATCAAATTTAAAAACTTCTGTACAGCAAAGGAAACAACCAATGATAGGACAACAGGAAAAATATTTTGTAGCCATTCCTCAGAGGGCTCATATGAAGAATATATAAAGAACTTAAAAAAAAGGTAGATCCTTCAAAAAATAGGTAACTAGCCAGTGAGATAGCTTAGCGGACTAAATGCCTGCATTGGCAAGTGCAGGGACCAGGATTTGATCCATGGTCCTGCCTACCATGTTGGCACCACCCAGGAGTGCACTGAGCCAGCAACCAAGTCCGGGCGTGGTAGGGCATGCCTGTAATCCCAGCAGTGGGGAGGCTGAAAAGAGGAGGATCACTATGAATCTGATCTGTGTAGTGAGACCTTGTATGAAATACATAAAATGAAAAAAAAAAAAAAAAAGGATTATTAAAAAAATGGGTAACTAAAAGAAACTGCTCAGAAGAAATAAAAATGTAAAAGCATTTAACATCTCTGGCTGTTAGAGAACTGCAAATTAAAACAACACTATGATTCTGCTTTCTCCAGAATGACTATCATCTATAACTCAAAAATAACAGCAAGGCGTGGTGGTGCATGCCTATAATCTCAGCACTAGGGAAGCTGAGGCAGAAGGATCTTTGCAAGTTGGAGACCAGCCTGGGCTATAAAGTGAGCTCAAGGCCAGTCTGAACTGCATAGCAAGACTGTCTAAAACAAAACAAAACAAAACAAAAAACACAAAACAGTGAGTAGGGAGATAGGTCAGCAGTCTAAGTGCCTGCATGGCAAGCACAAGGACCCAGGTCTTATCTCTGGTACCACATGCTATGCTGGCCCTGGGAGCACTGTTGAAGCCAGGCATGGTGACAATCCCAGCACTGGGGAGGTTGAGACAGGAGGATCACTATGAGTCTGAGCTACATAGTGAGACCCTGTACCAAATAAAATGTTCACACCACACACACACACAAATGGTGGTGAGGGAGTGGGGAAAAAAAAGGAACCATTCTACATTGGTTGATGATAAGATGTAAACTAGTATAATCACTATGGAGATCAGTGTGAAATTTTCTCAAAAACTGCAAGTAGAATTTCTACTTTGTTGGGAGCCAGCTAATGCTGAAAACTGGTCAAATGTGTGACAGCCAGACTAGGGCTTTGGGCCTAACACAGTCAAGCTACCTCAGTCCTGATAAAAGCATTCTGCCTGGTTAATGTCAGCTGTCAGTCACTAGGCAACCTTGTATCATGTGATACTAACCTTGCAAAGGTACAAATAAATGTCCCTCCTGCTGTTCTCCCTGGGATACACCTCAATGTTCCCTACATTTGACCCAGCTATATCCCTTCTAGGTATGTTATGTAGAGTTAAAAGACACGCGACAGTGTGGTATGTGTATCTATGATTACAGCAGGACCATTCATAACAGCTACATCGCAGAAGCGAGCCTATATGTCTAACAGATGAATGTAAGAAAAAGTGGTATTTACCACAGTGCAGAATGCACTACTGTCACAAAACAGGACATACAGTGCATGAGTCACTTGTAGGAAAGTGGCTGCACCTTGAGACCATAATGCCAAATGAAAGAAAACATCCATGTGGGCTTAGATATTACACAGGAAACAAGAATGCAGATCTCTCGCAAATGGAAACGGGACCAAGACAGGAAAGGGACAGGGAGAGCAGGGAGCAGGTATAAAAGCACAAGGATGCACCATGCACATGCACATGCACCAACTCCCCATGAGGAAAGGAACTATGTGCTACAGACATTGACGATTTTTAAATTAAAAAAAAAAAAAGGGAAAATCAATCTGAGAGAAATAGGATGGGAAAACAAAAAACAGAACAAAACAAAAAAAAAACCCCAGAATTTAGTCAGTGAGGCTCAGTCTTTGTATGTACTAAACTCAAAAGCTCAGATGGAAGTGAAGCTCCTAGGGGTGCTCCAGGGGCTAAGGGGCTGCCAAGTGGCATGGGCCCAGCTGTGTGGAGACAGGGTTTCAAGCTGCATTAAGAGCTGATCTTCATTCCTGTCTCTTGTAAGTAAAGCCTGGAGATGACTTTTAAATTACAAGACTACTTGTCTATGCTGTTTTCTATGGTTATCTTTGAGATTCATCAAGACTACAGAGCAAAAACACATTGCATGAGTTAAGCCTTCTTCCTGCAACTTTAGATACTGTATTTTCAGGCAAAATAAGCTCTCCCCCCTCTCTCCAGGCCACAGACACAACCCACAGTACTTACATTATGAGGGCTGCGTGGCTTTCCTGGCAGGTTGGTTCCTCTTAGATTGGGAGGTCTCAGTAGGAACAAGATCACTGCAATAACCATCCAGGCCATCAAAATCATAGTAATACTGACGCCACTGTCACTGGAGGGTCCTGGTACTAAAGACAAACACAAAATGTCCTGTAACCAAATGGTATCCTGACTATGATACTGTTAGATAAATGTAAAAATTTCTATTGTTTAACTGTAGGCTTCAAATATCGTATAAATATTAAAAAACTATTAATAATTTACAACTGTGGAGTACTATATCTTCAGTTTCCCCTTCAGTGAGAACATATTTTTTTAAGTCAGGATCTCAATATGCAATCCAGGCTGGCTTTGAACTCTCAATCCTCCTGCCTCAGTCTCTGCCTGCTGGGATTACAGGTATATGTGTGGCAACACAGTGACAAAATCTGCAATGGTAAATGTTGTTAAACAGGCATAATAATTACAGTAAATAATTTTTTTAAAGTATTTTATAACCCAGGGGACGAGGTCCGGCTAACCCAAGAATAGATAGCCCAAGAATAGATAGGAACGCAGTCACTTAAGGGACAGCCAATATAGTACCCAGACTCACCAAACTGCCTTCCTTATCACATCATGCATCAACTCTATTTTCCTTACAGCTCTTTCCTTGTTCTCATTACAGTAAGCTTGCCCACCTTCATAGGTGGCATCATTTTTTTTTTCCATCTGAGCTCTGTATATTATGCTCTCCTCCATATATTCAACATCCCCTCCTCTATTGGAACCATCTCATAAATTTATTTGTTTATGTATGTCTTTTTGAGACAGAATCTCACTATGCAGTTCAGGCTAGCCTTGAGCTCACTCTGTAACCCAGGCTGGGCTCCCAATGATCCTCCTGCCTCAGCCTTCTGAGTGCTGGCTGGGATTATAGGTGTGTGCCACCATGCCTGGCTAGTTATGTTTTGTTTTTTTAAAGTAAATACTATTTATTATTAAAAACAGTTAAGACTTGACTAGTCATGGTGAACTAGTCATTATCTCTTAATTCTTTAAGTAATATTAGTATACAATAGTTTCTATTACATCTTGATTTTATAGATAAAGAAACTGGAAAAGAAAGCACTAAATCCCAATGTTATATAGCAAAGTATGTGGCAAAGATGGGATTAAGACGTAGGTGGCAACCAGGCCTGGAATCAGCACTTGGGAGGAACAGGCAGGAGGATTTCGAGTTCTAGGCCAGCCTAGACTAATAGTTCAAGGCCTGCCTATACTATATAGCAGCACCCTGTTTCAACCTCCTCAAAAATTAGTAGTGGTAAAAAAAAAAAAAAATAGTAGTGGTCACATTTTTTGTTGTTGGGACGGTTCCTTGTTTTTGGAGACCAGGTCTGATTATGCAGTCCGTCCTGGCTTCGAACTTGTGATCTTCCTGCCTCAGCCTCTTGAGTGATGAGGTTATAGTAGTCTCATTTTGGAGCCTGTGCTATACCCCTTTGGTGTACTGTATCTCCAACAATAGCACATAGTGAGACATTCCTGTGTTATTAATCTCATAGGTAGTAAAATCAAGAAAGATGGCTCAATTTTCATAAACAAGCATATGACTAGTTAGGTAAAACTAGATTATTCCCAATTAGTCAAAGAATGATAGCTATGCTTGGAATATATTATCATTTCTTATTAAGCCCGTCAGAAATAAAATGCTAAATCATTTGTGGAGACTAGATGTCTAACCCAAAAACCAATTCTTTTACAAATTTTATGGTTCTAAAAATCGAACTCAGGCCGGGCGTGGTGGCGCATGCCTGTAATCCCAGCACTCGGGAGGCTGAGGCAGGAGGATTGTTGTGAGTTTGAGACCAGCCTGAGTTACAAAGTGAGCTTAAGGCCAGCCTGAACTGCATAGTGAGACCCTGTCTCAAAAAGCCAAAAAAATAAAAAAATAAATAAATAAAAAAATAAATAAAAAAATAAATAAATAAATAAAAAAATAAAAATCGAACTCAGGACCTCACACTTGCCCAAGTAGGTGCTGTGCCACTGAGCTATATTTCTGTTGCCCCCCAAAACCAGTTCTTATGTCATTCAATTTAGAGAGCATTTTTTTGTTTTTTCCCTGCAAATAAAAAACAAACAAAAAAACATTTGGGAAAATAAATTAGAAAAAAAGGACTCTGAAGTTTCAGAGAATTCAACCTCAGATTACAGATTCACTAAGACTTATTTCTGCACAAAGCACCCCTTACCAAAGCCTGTTGCCACAGGACTCTTGCTTTTCATTGTACACTGAACACTTTTTTTTTTGTCCTTTTAAGACAGGGTCTCACTGTGTAGTCAGGCCAGCTTTGAACTCACTATGTGGCCCAGGCTGGCCTCAAACTTGCATCAAGCCTCTTGCCCTTGACTCTTGGGATTATGGAGTGCTGAGATTACAGACATGCACCACCAGGTCCAGCTACTGACCACATTCTTGATTTCTGAACCATATGCACAAAAATGAAGTAAGCTGAATTATAACAAGAGGAAAAACTAGCCCACAATATTCGTCTGGAGTTAATACTGAGCACTTGAATTGATTTTGTGTGTTTAAATATTTAGGAGTGGGATGTGAATAGGGCCACTACAGATTCTATATGGACCTCAGGTCCCTTGGATGACCTATGGCCCCAAGTCAGACCTGGGAAACAGCAACCAGGCCAGGGAAAGAGCCACTCAAACCCAAAACACAAACCAGAAGTGCCTCTTCTAAAGGCAAGAGAGACAGGTGAATAGGCCTTTCAGCAATCTGGCCACTGTGTGTATCATGGAAGACCTTCTGAAACCTACAAGCATTAAGATCACAATCACATGGGGAACATAAAATCTGTTCCCTCCCTTGGAACTCCCTGTGATCAACTACAGATACACTATGGATGGGCAAGGCATTAAACCATAAAAATATAGAGGGCCTTTGGACGAGTTTCACTGTCTCTGCCAGAGCTGAGGGAAGAGATGTAACACTGAAGCTGTTTGCTGGATACCATGGAGCTGGAAGAGTGAGAGAGAGGCCTTGAGAGCTGCAGGGCCCACGGGTTCTCACTGCAAACTTCTCCTGGTATCCACTGAAAAAGGAACGCACCAGTAGCAAAAGTGGACACACACCTGGGGCTCCCCCTGTCAATTCTGGTCATATAAATCATGTTGCCCTCAGCTCAGCTATCTGTTTTCAACCTGATTTATTCCAAAATTCATATTAACCATAAAGCTGGTCTCTAACCAAACACAATTTTCTATTTTTAAATTCTCTATAGTTTTTCCTTTGTTTTTGCAGCACTTGGGGTAAGACTGTGTGTGTCTAGAAGAGCATTCCACCAGCTGTACTCAAGCTTGAAATGTAGCCCTCTGGAAGAGGGGCCAACTTGTTCTATATATGCTTTTCTGGAGAGCAACTGTGGGCAGATGCCACAACCAAAGTGGGATTTAGCTCAATCTGAGGAAGATCTACAACAATTAGATCTGCTAATGTGGTCCTGCTACCACGAGATCAAACTCTCTGGTCACCTACACCCACTTTAATCCATGCACACACAACAGTAGGGTCAGAGGGCGCAAGTGCAAGTGGACCTTGGCCTTCAACAAGCTCCAGGGGTAAAAGGCAGCACTCACAGTGACTGCCCCATCTCAGCGGTGCCCTGAGATGAGCAGATGTTAGTGAGCCAGAGCTTGGGGAGAAGGACTGGGGAGGCAATGGCAGAGGAGGCACAAAGACCTGCTGCACACACTTGTCACAGGAAGTCATGTGACCAGTGGTGGAAGTGACACTGGACTACAAAAACTCTTAAATGTCATGTTAAATCAGAACTGCTAGGCATGTTGGCACATGCCTGCGATGCACTTTGGAGGCTGAGGCAGGAGGATTTCTGTTTGAGGCCCAGCCTGTATTCCACATTTAGATGCTGTATCAAAACAAACACACACAGAAACTAATAAAATCCCCTCAAAAGTCAGAACTGCCAGAATAGGTGATGGGGAAGGAGGTAGTGCTGAAGGCTTTACCCGGAGCGATGTCACACTCTGGCTTGAAGTGTACAAAGATGATTAGGTACTGTTGCTGAGAGAAATGAATTTGGAAGCTAGACCAAGTAAGTCATCAGATAAGGAGGACATAAGTACAGGATTGCCAGCGGAGGTAAAGATGGAAGAATTTAGATGTTAAAAATCTAAAATCCAAAGGAACTGAGCAAGAGTCAGTGGTATTCTCCAGAGTTCTCCACAGTTCCTTATTGCAGATGTGCTACTCTACACAGAACATAATGTGAGGGAACGCAGGGTTTAATTTCAGGTTAGTGCACCTTAGGGAAAGATCATTTGAATGATAAGCATCCCTTCTGGCTCTCCTCCACCAGAAGTGGGAGGATGAGCCTGGCGCAGACTCCAACCTGAGTCCCAGTGGAAGTGGCAGTGGCTCTGGCTCCAGAAGAAGAGAATTAAAAAAAGGAAAGTTGATCCTTTCTGCAGCTGATGGCCTCACTGCCTTTGTATGTAACATTTCCAGAAGAACCTCGACTGCCCAGGGACTTTCAGACCCTGCTGCTCCTAACCTGTAGTCCTCTTTTGATCACTTTAAAACTAGGACTGCCAGGGACCTGGACGCACTGGAGCACATGAACCCAGGAATACGTGTCCCCATCTGATACCACTCCCGAGTCGGGCTCCATTCTGGTGTCAAACGTTAACAGTGTTGAGGATTGACTTTCTAATTAAAACCACTGCTAAAGTGCTTCCCTAGCAAGCACAAGGGCCTGAGTTCAATCCCTGGTTCTGCCAAAAAAAAAAATCATAAAACCACTGCTAATCAGGGCAAAATATGGCTTTTAAACTTTCATTGAAATAGTTTATTTTAAAATGTTTCTTGAAAACGCGAAGGACCTGCATTTATTTTGAGACAGTTTCTGTTGCCATTGAGAATAAATGAACATATGTCAGAAGTAAAAAAAAAAAAAAAAAAGCATCCCTTCCTTTGTTATAAGGTTTTATTAAAAAGAGCCAGGCATGGTGGTGAATGCCTATGATCTCAGGAGAACTGCCACAAGTCTGACACCATGCTGGACTATATAGTGAGTTCAAAGTCAAGTGTAATTACACAGTCTAAAGAAGAAAACTGAAATAAATTATAAGAAAGAGGGAAAGAGGAAAGCAGGAGGGCAAGTGGTCTGGGGAAGCAGCACACTGGTAGAGTAGAGGGACTCTTTCAATCACTAAAATCCCCAAAACAAACAAAAGCATCCCCTCAAGAAAGACAAAAAAGTAAATGGAAAATAAATCCAAGTATCACTAATATTTCTTCTAACTCTTAAGATTTTATGAAAAGAGCTGAATGATGGTACACATCTACAGATCCCAGTACTCTGAGAGGCTGAGGCAGGATGATCACAAGTTCAAGCCTAGGCTAGATAATTCAGCAATTTAGCAAAACTCTGCTTCACAATAATTTTTTTAAAAGTGTGAAAAGAAGGGGGTGTGGCTCCATGGCAGAGTGCTTGCTCAGCACAAACAAGGTCCTGGGAATAACCCCCAGAAAAAACGTTTTTTTTTTTTCTATGAAATCCTAAAAGTGCATTTCACAATTATACCACTGTGGATGTTTTTGTAGGTTTGAGACAGAGTCTTGCTATATAGTTGAGGTTGGCCTCAATCTCCCATGATTCTCCTGTGTCAGCTGCTCAGAGTACTAGGAAAACAGCACTGCACCATGACACCTGGCTCGCTGCAGATTTGTATGGTTAAAGTTTCTATCCTGCCTATCAAAGATCCAAATTATTACTCATCTTTTCAATATTTGTTTCAACATTTACATTGTTTAAAAAGATTAAAATTATTATTAAAATTTCTAAATTTAAGGGGCTGGGGACATGGCTCAGTAGAATAAGTGCTTCCCTGGCAAGCGCAAGGGTCTGAGTTCGATACCTGGTTCTGCCAAAAAAAAAAAAAATTCAAATTTATTAAGAACTTTAATTACAGGTTAAGCTAGTTTTCTGGTTATTGCAAATAATGTTGCAATAAATATTAAGTCAGACTCTAGTAGAAGTGACAGGGCCGGAGAGACAGCCTGGTAGAATAAGCTGTTGCCTGGCAAGTGCAGGGTCCTGAGTTCAATCCCTGGTAATTTAATAATTTTGAAAAAAAAAGGGACAGTGAAGTATACTCTTAGATAGTCGCTTCTTTTGTTGTTTCTGTTTTTGTGGCAGGGTTTCACTATGTAGTACAGGCTGGCCTTAAACTAGCTGTATATCCCAGATTGGCTTCAAACTCTTGGTGATCCTCCTGCCTCAGTCTCTCAAGTGCTGGGTCACAAGGCTGCACCCCTACACCAGGCTAGATATTTGTTTCCTGTGGTGCTGGGACAGAACCGAGGGCCTTGTGCCTGCCAGGCACACGATCCATCACTGAGCCACACAGCCAGCTCTGGACTGTGCCTCCAAAAAGTTGGTTTTGTGAGGCACAGAGGTGCCCTTCTGGTGGCTGCTTCCCACGAAGAGCAAAAAAGATCAAACACATGAGTACGTGGCAACTGCTGTACGAGAGGCAGGAAGGAGATGTTAAAGGATGTGAGGTTTGGACCTATGATGTGGAAATTACTGACAGAAATAGGAAAATGGAATTATGCCTTGGTGCTACAGATGCAGAAGGGAATTACAAAAGATTACCATTGAGCTCTGAGTAGTTTTGTTCTTAAGGAGCTTACAATGAGGGCTGACAAGGGATAAATACATTTTTTTTTTGTTAAACAGAAAAACAAAGAAAGGGGGCTGGGGTGGGAAAGAACAGACATTTCAGAGGCAGGGCTAAAGGATCTTGCCAAGGTGGTGACTCTGGAATAAAGATAAAAGTGAGCTGAGGGTACCAGACAGCACATCCAGACAGGGAGCCTGGGTGCTCCTGACGAAGGAGTCTGTGGGAGTTCATGGAGGCTGACAGGGTCAGCATGCACTGAACGGGGTCCAGCTGTGGGCTGAGTCTGTGACACACAAGATTAAACCAGAGCATAACTGGAGCTAGATCATGTAAGGCTCATAGGCCATAATAAGGATTTTGGCTCCATTATGCATTGAAAAGAAAACCCTTGAAGTGTTTTTTGGCAGGAAAGAATAACTCACGTTGATGGGTGTGTTTGAGACAGGAGAAACATGTAGACATTTAAGAACCTACAGGAGACAGCAATGGAGCAGGACAGGGAAGAGCAGGGGGTGGTGGAAGTATTTTAGTGGCAGTACTTGCTAACAGATGGCTACCAAGTCCAAGAGAAAGAGGAGTCAAAGATGCCTCTCCAAAGGAAGAGCTGCATTACCTGTTAGGAGAAAGACAGCAAGAGGACAGGTTGGGTGGGTGCTATGAGGAACTCAGTTCTGCAGATGCTGAGTCTGAGAAGCTGGGACACATCTGGTGAGGTGCCCAGAAGGCAGCGAGGTGTTCGCAGAAGGAGCTAGGAGAGCTACAGCACGGGCGGTGTGAGTGAGCAGGGAAGGTCAGGAGGAGGATGGGGTGGACCGCAGTGGGATAGCCCTGCCTGGCTGCACAAGACCCTGAAGAACTGATAAGACAGAGTTATTAAATATGAGAATCAAGTCTTACACTACTGTTATTTAGAAGCAGCACAAGGTAGAGATTTAATGAAAAGTCCTATAGAGTTATAAAAGAGTAACTATTAGGTGCCAATAATCATCACCCAACCAAATGAAATTACAATCTTAAAAACCCAAATCAGCCAGGCAAGGTAGCACACATCTGTCATCCAGCACTCAGGAAGCAGAGGCAAGAGACTTATTGTGAGTTCAAGGCCACCTGAACTAGTGAGACCTTGTCTCAAAAACAAACAAACTCAACCAAAGCCATATATAATGCCCAATGCTAAGTCCATATTAGATTCTGTAAAAAAGAACACATATTTCTCCAACATCTACCCTTTGGCCTCTGTTTTAATAATTTTACAGCTCTTTAAGAGTTGTTTCTATGAACTAATGACATTTCTCATCACAGGAACCACTGTTCAACAATGAAACACACACAAAAAGGCATAGAAATTATAAATGGAGGTAGAAATCAACAAAAAACTTTTTTTTTTTTAAAAGGACATGGGACAACCCACTCGCCACCCCTCATTCTGTCCTCTCAGACAGGAGCTTTCTTTCCCCCAATATATTCTTCTCTGCTTGTTTATTTGGGGGATATTTTGTTTTTATTTTGGGGGAGATTTTTCTTTATCCTTTTTTTAATGTATTTAGTACAGGGTCTACAGGGTCTCACTACACAAATTGGACTTGTAATGACCCTCCTGATTTCAGCTTCCCAAGTGGTGGGATTACATGTGGGCTGCCATCAAACTCAGTCTCAATCACTGGCTCAAGGTACCCTGTGGGGCTGGGCTGGCACTGCACACTGGGGATCGAATCCTGGTCCCTGCAGCTGCCTAAGCAGGTGCTTTAATCCACTGAGCTATCTGGCCACCCCTAGTCTACTCTTAAACAAAAAAAAAAAAAAAAAAAAAACAGGACAGGAGAATGGATCATACATTCACTTCAAGGCACTTTTCAATTATGCAGCCTGAAATTACCATAACTCTAAAATATGTTACTTAATTACACTTTTTTTTTTTTCTGAGCAGAGCATGGTGGTACACATCTATAATCCCAGCACTTAGGAGGCTGAGGCAGGAGGATCACTATGAGTTCAGAGGCCAGCCAGGGCTACATAGTGAATTCAAGGCTAGCCTGCACTGCATAAGGAGACCCTGTCTCAAAAGCCAAAAACATTAACAAGAAAAATACTGGCTCTGGTTGAAAGAATTTTCACAAGTGCTATAGGAACGTCTGGGGTAAAATAACTAGTCAATATAGCTAACTTGATAGTCAAGCTCTTGTGTTTAGCTCTTTTACTCAGAGAAAGGAAGAGACATTTTACAAGAGTAAGAGGATATTTGGTCTGTGTGTAGGGCTGCCTCTAGAGTCACAAATACTACGTGTGTAATAAACACCTATTTAAGGGATTCAAGAAGGTTTTTCAACTAGAAAAGCAGGTTTGTACTCTACTTGCTGAGGCAAATATTTGAGCTGCACTCTAGGTGAACAAATGTTACTGGAAAAATAACAAAAATCAAGCTGGGGAGAATGGTCACCCTTCATTCTAATACATGAGCTCTTACCTCTGCATATTCCTTCTGTCTTCTTACACAGTATGTTACTACCAGCGATGAACAAAATCCATTGTCTTAACTAGCTCCAATTGTATTCATACAGTTCATACTGTATGAAGTAAAAATAAGTTTTTTTCAGCACAGAAAAGGCAGACAGAAAAAGGGAAAGGGGATTTTCTTTGAGGACACAGAGAATTTTGGGAAGATAAAGAATTCTCTGGATTAGAGGAACGGGACGCTGAAGTTTTTATGGCCATTTGCCAGGGGTGGAGTTTGCAGGGGATGTTTACATATATCTGAGGGAGCTGATTGGGGCAGGAATGGTGGAAGGAAATTGTATACCAGTCTGAGTTGGAGAAGAGGGGAAGTGGTCTTGGGAAGATGGGCTTTTGTTTTAAGGGCTCCAGTCATATTAGATGACCACCATGATGACTTCAGCAATTCATAGTAGGGCCAGAACCTATCAGTAACAAGACTTTTCACAACGGTAACTCACTGTTTTGTTTTAGTTTAAATCTGTAATCAAGGAGCACTGAGCTTTAGAGATGTTAAACACAAGCAACTAGCTTATTTATAAATATAACTTGGGACTATGTTGTGTTCTCTGTTTCATAAGTAGCACTGTAGAGGGGCCGGGGAGATGGCTCAGTAGAATAAGTGCTTCCCTGGTGAGCGCAAGGGTCTGAGTTCAATCTCCAGTTTCGCAAAAATAAATACATAAATACATATATACATACATACATACATAAAAGCAGCACTGTAGAACACATCTTTTCCTTTTAGTTTGCCTAAATTTGCCTACAGTGTGTTTCTTTTCCTACCTTTAACAAACACAGAACTTCACAATAAACAGACAACCATACTGGGGCCAGGGTGGACTCAATACTAAAGCATTTGCCTGACAAGTACTCAAGCCCAAGGTTTCATTCTCAGCACCAAAAAAAAACGTTTTAATAAAAAGATAAATGTAATTAAGCAATGTTTCATGCCCTTAAATAGTATGTAGGACACTTCAAAATACGCCATTCCAAACTATGCTTTTTTGTGTGTGCCACTGGGGAGTCCAGGGGTTCACATAGGCTAGGCCTTGGCAAGTGCTTTACCACTGTGCTAAACACCACCACTTGTTAAAACTGTCACTTTGAGATAGGGTCTTTCTAAATTGTCCAGCTGGCCTCAACTTATGATCCTCTTTCCTTGGCTGCCGCAAGTAGCTGGGGTAATAACAATGGCACCCAGCTCAGAATATGTCATTTTTGAGAAAAACATTATTTTTGAGCTGTGGGCAATATGAAAAATCAAATATAGCAAAAGCTCTTCCTATTAGCTCCCCACTTTTTTGACTAAAGAAAAGATCTAAAAGCAGCTCTGTACTCATAGTGTCCCGTGTACCACGGGAATGTGAAAATGTACTATCCTACCCTTACAAGCCTAAACTTCCTTTTTAAAAATTTCTGCCTGCATTCTCATATTTACTACTCTTGAGGGCAAACTCTAAGAAGGACAAGGCAGCTCTGAGCCGCTGTTTTAGACTTACTTGACAGGTTTGCTTGCTTATTTCTGAGACAGGATCTTGTCATATAGTTGAACTCATCATAACCCTCCTGCCCCCATCTCCCAAGTGCTAGGATTATGGGTATGTGCACCACAACCAGCTAGATTTTTAATTTTTGGGGGTACCCCCATGTCACACTCAGGATCTTCTACTTGCCAGGCAGGCATTTATGCCACTGAGCTACCACCTCCCAACCCCTATTTTTAATATTTAAAAAAAATTTTTTTTTTTTTTTTTTTAGAATAGGGTCTACAGGGTCTCACTACATAGATCAGACTCCTAGTGATCAACCTGGGTTCAACCTCCCAAGTGCTGGGATTATAGGTGTGTACCACCACACCTAGTCTTTTTTTTTTTTTAATTTTAGGGAAGGGTCTACAGGGTGTTTAGGGTCTCACTACTAACTTGTAGTGATCCACTTGTTTACTGCCTCCCAAGTGCTGGGATTACAGGCATGCACCACCAAGTCCAGTCTCAATCGCCCTCTCAGTGGGGAACGGGGGTATGGCAGGCCCTGGGGATTGAACCCCTGGCCCTTGCGCCTGCTTCCAGGCACTTTAATCTGCTGAGCTATTTGGCTGTCCCTTTTCACTCCCAGTCTTAATTGCCTCTCAGTGAGCCCTTGGGGTGAGGCCAGAACTGCATACCAGGGATCAAACCCTGGCAGCTGCTTTTGCCTAAGTAGGTGCTTTAATCTGCTGAGCTACTTGGCCGGCCCCCCTATTTTTTAATCTTTTAAAAAACTGTTTTTGCAGTTTTGTTTTTTTTCAATCATTGGGAGTCAAGGGCCTCTAAGTCCAGCCACACAGATGGTTTTCTGGAACAAAAAGAGCAACCCAGGGCCTCACCTGGTTTTTATTCAGTGGAGGAGTGGCTTGCAGAGGATTGACTGAGAACTGTGGGAAGTAACTGGTGACTATTGTGAGCTGAGTTAGGTGGAACTGCATTTACCTCTGCCATATGCAGAGAGATAATGTATGCCATTGAGATAGCATCTAATGTTTTTTGAGGGTCTGGTGCTTGAGTTTTGATGTAGTCTTTCAAGCCCCAGGAAGTCATAGCCTCTATCTCAAGGCTTGATCCCAGCTGGCAGCACAGAGCATTAGCTCTACCTTCCTGTCTTGACCCAGCTCACATTAAAGAGCAGCAGATTTACCAGGGAACCACGCATGCCACCTTTAAAGACTATCACCAGCACCTTAGCTAGACAAATACACATTGCTTAAGGCCAACTGAAGGATAAACAAAAATTCTAGCCAGCTCTGTACATAACAATACGAGGAAATAGGGTCAGGCTTAGTCAAAATGGAGACAGTCGCTCTTCTTTCAAGGAGAGCTGCTCAGGTGGTCCTCCACAGTCCCCCCTCCTTTGTTTTGAAGAAGCTGGAGCAGTGTCAGTTCTGGCCGCACAGCCCGAGGCTGTTGTTGGTCTGAGAATCCTCCGTGACACAGGGCAGCTAACCAGGCGGCAAGCCTCATGAACAGTCCACTGTAGGCCTCCCAGGGAGGTGGAGGATGTGCTCTTAGATTCATTGCTTGAGGTCTTGGGAGACAGCTTGATGTGTTGTATAGATGGGTTGAATTTTGGCCATGGAACAGCTCTGATGATCATAATATCTCTTGCTTTTCTTTAAATTGGTCATGCAAGGTCCAGTGGGTCGCCTGCACATGATTCT
The DNA here is from genome assembly GCA_004027165.1 of Ctenomys sociabilis. NCBI lineage: Eukaryota > Metazoa > Chordata > Mammalia > Rodentia > Ctenomyidae > Ctenomys > Ctenomys sociabilis. The sequence continues at coordinate 59,203 of PVKA01006674.1, read as the reverse complement.
GGTTAGTGGTCACTGTGCTGAGAAGGTCGTACGATCAGGTCACGTTGAGTGCTAGTTGTAGGAGTCACTTCCAGGTCCTTGTCTTGGTCCAAGAAGCCAGTATTTGTTATCCCAGTTGTGTTATTGGAATTCCATCAAGTTGATTCCAATCTACCACTTTCAATGCAACCCATGGCAAAAATAAAAACACTAAATGATATTTTTAATCATTGGGCAGTCAAGGGGCTCTAAGTCCCTTGACTTAGATGGCTTTTTGGAACAAAAAGCAAAAGTGTTTTGCAGTTTTGGGGATAGCATTTAGGGCCTCATGAATGTGAGGCATGATGTGTACCACACACATTAAGGAGCTTGTTTGTTTTCCTCTGTTGATTTGCTTTCTGTTATAGATGTCTTAGCTAAAAACTATGAGGACTGAGGAAAAAAAATTTTTTTTCCTTCCTGTCATGTGCAAAGAGTATTTGTTCAAATAGTGGTTACAATAGCAAAAAATATCTCAGCAACCTAAGAATATAACAAAAAGGGAACCATTAAACACTGGCACATCCTCATAGTAAATTATTATTATTTAGTCAACAGGTTTTGGTTGCTGGTGGTGCTAGGAATGGAAGCCAGGGCCTGCATCCACATGGTGGGCAAGTACTCTACCACTGAGCTACACCCCTAGCCCAATAAGTATTTTTAAGATACACAAATCTATTTATAATACAATTGTGAAAAACAATGCAGAGTGAGCCATTTCCGTAAATGCATATGAAACCTAGTTCCGGGCTGGGAAATAGCTCAGGGGCAAAGCAAGCATGAGGTCCTAACTTGCATCCCTAGAACTGCAAAGAATGTTTTTTAAAAAATTAAAAATTTCATTGTGCCAGGCAGTACCACACTGTCAATGTCACGCTTTACTTTTTCCTATCTTTCTTTTTTTTAGCCAAGGCTCACTATGGAGCTCAGGCTGGCCTGGAACCCACTATGCAGGCTCTCCTGCCTCAGGGCAGCCTCAGAACTGGGATGCACAGCACGGCGCTATGTCCATGTCCTGTACTTCCCTTCTTACCATCTTAGGGAACAAGAGTAGATCAGCTTAAATGCAAAGAATCCTCAAGGCACCCTTCAAGCTATTCTCACTATCATGAGAACAGATGTGTCACAAAGGAGCACCAAATCTCAGCTACCAGGACCCTAACACAGAGGGTGTACCTTCCTGCTCCAATTCAAAGCTAATGGCCACCTCTGCCCCAAAGCTGTGCGGAGAAAGCTCACTGGTGCACTCTCCTGGGAATGCTACAATGGAGCCCAATGAGTGCACGTCACAGCCCCCAGGCCTCCAGACCTAGGCAGGATCCACCCCTCCAAGAAGTTCCTAAGCTTCAAGGGACACACATTACGGGCCCCCAGCCCACTGCTCCAGTGACACCCCCACTCTACCCCGGTACCTTGCCACCAACATATGCACCAGGAAAATGGCCTGGGAGGGTATACCCAAAGTGGTCAACAGTGCTTATCCTGAAGTTGAAATACGTGAGTTTTTACTTTGTTATCTGTGATTTATATAATGTTCTTCAATAATGTCAGTTATTTCTAAAGCAGGTAAAAACAAATTTTAATTTAAAAATGAAATATTTTAATAGCAAATACATTACTGAGAGCCATTTCCTTCAAGAGCAAACACTCAGCCTCTAATTCTACCCCAAGGCCAACCCTCTGGCATCCTGCTGATACTTACACTCCTGAAGGCATTCTGTGTCGATGCAGTAGGACTGTGATTGCCGCAACTGCAGTGAAGAAAGGAAAAGCGAGTGATCAGATTTAAGCAACAATTATTAGAAAGACAGGAGGCATGGTGGTACATGCCTGTAACTGCAGCACACAGGAGGCGAGGCAGGAGGATCATTGCAAGTTCTGGGCAACAAAGTGGGTTCAAGGGCAGCCTGAACTACAGAGTGAAACCCTGTCTCACAGAAAAACAAAAAATAAAGATCATGTCTTGAGTGGGAGTGTACTTTAGTGGTAGGGTACAAAAGTCCCTAGATTGGACTAGAACAGAAAGGAGAAAGAAAAAGGGAGGGATAGATTTTTTTTTTAAGTAAGGGGATCAAACCCAGGAGTGTGCTACCACTGAATAGCACCCTTTTTTTTTTAATCCATCAACTCTACAACATACACATATATAAAAAAAATAGATACCTATGTTTCATCACCATTAAACAGGAACTTTCTCATTATATAATACTTGATAAAAATATGTGGGGGGCATGTGAGTATACATATTTTGGCAGTACCTGGTATTCAATTCAGGCCCTTTGATTTCAGCTACATTCTCAGCCTTGTTCCTTTTTTTTTGGAGACAGGGTTTTGCCAGTTTCCTAGTCTGGATTTGAACTAGTATCTACCTGCCTCAGCCTCCCAGAGTGCTAGATTATAGGTGCACACAACCATATTCAGCTAAGATATAGATAAATTTTATTTTATTTTTTTTTGTCTTTTTTGAGACAGGGTCTCACTATGCAGTTTAGGCTGGCCATAAGCTCACTTTGTAGCTCAGGCTGGTCTCGAACTCACAACAATCCTCCTGCCTCAGCCTCCAGAGTGCTGGGATTATAGGCCTGCACCACCACGCCTGGCTAAGTTTGAGGCACTTTTGTGCTGCTATTCTTGTTACGTAGATTGGGCTGGCCTTGAACCACGCAGACCAGGCTGGCCCAAGTGCTGGGATTACACACGTGCCATTATATTGGGCTCAGCCTCAACTAGTGAGGCCCTGTCTCAAAAAGTAAACAAGTAACTAGAGCAAGCACACAAAAACACCCCCCCCACATATACATATCTATATGTATCTACATACTAAATTTACACATTATGTTAAAATTACTTACTCTTTTTTTTTTTTTTTTGCAAAACTGGGGATTGAATGCAGACCCTTGCACTTGCCAGGGAAGCACTTATTCCACTAAGCCACCTCCCCAGCCCCTTTAAAATTACTTATGACAAATGATTTAAAATATATTTTCACTATTCCTGGCACAACATGACATGCTGGCCCTGCCCCAGGGTGCACTGACCCAGTGGCTGAATCCAGGCATGGTGGCACCTGTCTGTAATCTCAGCACTGGGGAGGCTGAAAACAGGAGGATCATTACGAGTCCTAGCTGCATAGTTAGACCCCGAACCAAATACATACAATTTATTTACATTATTTGAAAAATAATAGGATACCCAGAAATTAATGTGGATTTATGCAGTGTCCTAATACTATTATCATTGGTGGGTTTTTTGTTTTGTTTTTAGTTGAGATTTTTCGATTTTTTGTTCAGTGCTAAGCACTGAACCTAGGCTTCCAGCTTGCTAGGCAAGTGTTCTACTACTGAGTTAAATCTTCAGAGCCCCCTTTTGTTTTGTTTTTTTGTTTTTAAGGTAGGGTCTCACTTTTAGTCGGGCGTGGTAGCGCAGGCCTGTAATCCCAGCACTCGGGAGGCTGAGGCAGGAGAATTGTTGTGAGTTCGAGACCAGCCTGAGCTACAAAGTAAGCTTTAGGCCAGCCTGAACTGCATAGTGAGACCCTGTCTCAAAAAGACAAAAAAAAAAAGAGACAGATCAACTAGGCAAAAAATCAGCAAAGAAATAACAGAACTAAACCAAATTTGATAGACCTTTGCAATGTTTCATCTAGTAACAATAGAACACACATTCTTTTCAGCTGCACATGGGACATTCTCCAAAACAGACCATATACTAGCACACAGAGCACTCTCAAGTAAATATAAAGGAACTGAAATTATCCCATACTATCTGATCACAGTGCAATAAAACTGTAAATTATTGACAAAACTACAAAAACACCATAACCATATGGGAATTAAGTAACAACCTCCTAAACAACCAGTGGGTCACAGATGAAATTATTATTATTATTATTATTTTTTTTTTTTTGGTCTTTTTGAGACAGGGTCTCACTGTGTAGTTCAGGCTGGCCTTAAACTCACTTTGTAGCTCAGGCTGGTCTTTAACTCACAACAATCCTCCTGCCTCAGCCTCCCAAGTGCTGGGATTACAGGCATGGGCCACCACGCCTGGCTTCACAGATGAAATTAAAGAGGAAATTAAAAAATATTTACAATGAAACAAAAATGCAGATACAACTTAACCCAATCCTATGAATGCAACCAAAGCTGTCTTAAGGAGAAAATTTATAGCTAGTTTGCACTTTAGGAAAACAAAGCAAGCCCAAATAAATGATCTTATGCTGTACCTCAAGCTCCTAAAAAAGAAGAGAGTGTACAGCCAAAAGCCCAAAGAAGGCAGGAAATTAGAAAGATTAAAGCAGAAATTAAGGCATTGGAGATAAAAAAAACAATACAAAGAATAAAAAAATCAAAGAGTTGGCTTTTTGAAAGAATAAATAAAATTGATTAACCCCTAGCCAACCTAATCAAAATATGGAAAGAAAAATCCCAAACTTATGCAATAAAGAATGAAAAGGGTGAAATCATTACAGACCTGAGAGAAATTCACAAGATCATCAATACCTATTTTCAAAATCTTTACCTCACAAGATGGAAACCACAGAGAAAATGGACAGTTTCCTAGATACATATGAAATGCCAAGCTGAGTCAAGAAGATATGCGAACTCTGAATAACCCAATAATAAGAAATGAAATTGAAAAACGTTAAAAAAAAAAAACAAACCAAAAAAAACCTACCAACAACAAAAAGCCCAGGTGCCCATGGATTCAAAGCAGAATTCTACAAGAAATTTAGAGAAGATTTAATGCCAACTTTTCTCAAAATGCTTCAATAAAATTGAAAAGCAAGCAATTGTCCCAAAATCATTGCTAGAGGAAAGTGTTACTGTTTCCAAAGCCCAAAAAAGATCCAACTAAAAAAGAAAACTACAGGTCAATCTCTCTAATGAATATAGATGAAAAATATTCAATAAAATACTAGTAAACAATGCAGCAAATCATCAAGAAGATTATACATCTTGACTAAGTGGGATTCATTCTAGGAATGCAGGGATGGCTCAACATATGCAAATCCATAAATAAAGTATCCCGTATCAATAGAACCAAGAACAAAACCCACATGATCATCTCAACAGATGCAGAAAAAGCTTTTGACAGGGCCCAACACTCATTCATGATAAAAACCCTACAGAGAATTGGAGTAGATGGTCTGTATCTCAATCTGATAAAAAGCATTATATAGAAAGCAACAGCCAAAATCATACTAAATAGGAAAAAAACTGAAGGCTTTCACTTTAAAATCAGGAAAAAGACAAGGATGTCCACTGTCTCCACTCCTGTTCAATATAGTTCTGGAAACATTAACCAGAGTAATTAGACAAGAGAGAAATAAAAGGAATAAGGATTGGAAAAGAAGAAGTGAAATTATCACTATTTGCAGATGACATGATAGTCTACACAGAGGACCCAAAACACTCCACCAAGTCTTGTAGATTTCATCACCAAATTCAGCAACATAGAAGGATACAAAGTCAACACCCAAAAATCTGTAGCTTTTTTGTACACAATCAGCACACTGAGAGAGAAATTAGGGAAACCACACATTTCACAGTAACATCCAAAAAACCTAGGAATCAATCTCACAAAGAACATAAAAGATTTATATAGTGAAAATTATGGTGCTCTGAGAAAAGAGATTAAAGAGGGTGTGAGAAAATAGAAAAATAGGGCTGGAGAAATAGCTCAGTAAAGTAAGTGCTTGCCTAGCAAGCACAGGGTCCTGAGTTCAATCCCCAGTACTCAAAAAAAAAAAGAAAATGGAAAAATATTCCATGCTCCTGGATAAGAAGAACCAATATTGTGAAAGGGGTCACATTCCCAGATTCAATGTGATCCCGGTTAAAATACCATTATATACCTCACATAGCTAGAGAAAACTTTCCTCAAATTCATTTGGAACCAGAAGAGACCCAGAATATAAAAAGCAATCCTGGGAAACAAAGGAAAGGCAGGAGGTATCACAATCCCTGACCTAAAATTATACTATAAAGTTACTATGATAAAATCAGCATGGTATTGGCATAGAGACAGACCTGAAGATCAATGAAAAGATTAGAAGATGCAAACACAACTGAAAACACACTCAACCACCTTATCTTTGATATAAGAACTGAACAGGCTCATTGAACGAAAGGCAGCCTCTTTAATAAAGTGTTGGAAAAATAGGCTTTCTGCATGACCAAGGATAAAACTAGACCCATGCCCATCACCTTGCACAAAGTACAGTCAAAATGGATCAAAGAGGGCCGGGGAGATGGCTCAGTGGAATAAGTGCTTCCCTGACAAGCACAAGGGCCTGAGTTCAATCCTTGGTTCCGCCAAAAAAAAAAGGATCAAAGATTTAAATATTAAATCAGAAACACTAAATATTCTGGAGGAAAATGTAGGTAGAAATCTTAAGAGACATAGGGGTAGGTAGAGTTCATGAAGAAGAACCAAACTGTACGAGAATCAACAACTAGGATCTCAAAGTTTCGGCACTGTGAAGCAAATCTCCAACACAGTAAAAAGAAAGCCAACAAACCTGGAAAAAATTACAGCCAACTGTGTCCCTCAGACAAAGGCCTTCTATCTAGAACATATAAAGAACTAAACAAAAAAAAAAAAAAAAAAAAAAAAAAAAAAAAAAAAAAAAAAAAAAAAAAAAAAAAAAAAAAAAAAAAAAAAAAAAAAAAGAAAGAAAGAAAACCAGGCCCAACAAATTCAAAGACCAATCCAAAAATGTACATCTGAGATGAATATACATGTCTCTGAAAAAGAAATAGAAATGGCAAGTAAATATATGAAAAAAGGTTCAACATCACTGGTCATTCAAGAAATGCACATTATAACACCACTCAGATTCCATTTCACCCCAGAAAGAATGGCTAATGTCTAGAAGTCAGCTGATAACAAATGCTGGAGAGGCTGTGGAAAAAAAGGAACCCTTTTTTTTTGGTGGAACCTGGGATTAAACTCAGGCCCTTGCACTTGCCAGGGAAGCACTTATTCCACTGAGCCATCTCCCCAGCCCAAAAGGAACTGTTGCTGGGAGTGCAGACTGGTACAACAGAAGACTTAGAAGAGAAAAACTACAAACAATCGAAAAAAAGACAAAGCACTAACTGTTTCCATCTACAGAACAGCCGAAGTCCACAGTACAGTTGTTCAAACATTTGTTTACACTTTTCTCTTCTAAAATTTTCTATGGAGGGGTCAGCCAAATAGCTCAGCAAATTAAAGGGCCTGAGAACAGGCACCAGGGCCAGGGGTCGTTGAGATGGCAATTGAGACGACGTATGGTGGTGCACACCTATAATTCCAGCTCTTGGGAGGCTGTAAAACAGAAGGATCACTATGAGTCCAATCTAATAGTGAGACCCTGAACACCCTGTAGACCCTTCCCTAAAATCCAAAAAATAAAAAAATAAAAATAAATTTTTTTATGGAAATCAGTGTGGAGATTCCCTGAAAAGCTAGGATTAGAGAGCCCATTCAAGCCAGCTATTCCCCTCTTGGGTACTTTTCCAGAAGAACTGAAAACCTCATGCCACAGTGACATATGTGTATGCATGTTTATAGCAGCGCAATTTGTCCTAGATAAATCCTGGAATCAACCCAGAGGCCCATCAACTGAAGAATGGATAAAGAAGATGTAGTATTTTTACACGATAGAGTAGTATTCAGGTATAAAACAGGATATATTTGAATCTTTTGTCGGTAAATGGATGCAACTAGAGAACATACTCTTAAGTGAAATAATTCAGACCCACATGTGCAAGCATCATATTGTCTCCTTAGTGTGAGAACCTGAAAGAGAAAAATGGAATCTGAAGGGTTCAATAGATACTGGGTATAGGGAATGAACTTTTGCAAAAGAAAAGGATTACTGAGTTGAGGAGACGGACAAGAGAGGGAGTTGGGGGAAGATTCATATATGTAAGCAGGATGGTTTGGACAACTATACTGTGGATTTCTGCTGGTCCATAGAAAGAAGCAGTTAATGCTTTGTTTTGTCTCTTTTTCAATTGTTTGTACTTTTTCTCTTCTAAATTTCTTATACATTTCTTTCATTCATTCTTCAAAATTTTCATGTGTATCTATCTGGTAATATGAATAACTGGTTCAAAGACAATACTATGTACTACAACAAATATTGTGAAATTGGTATTACCTTGTTAAATGAAATTCTGTATCACTTGTATATTTTTGTTTTATTTCTAATTTTTACTGTCTTTTTAAAAAAATTTTTTTAATCAAGGAAGGGCACCCACTAAATCAAGGAAGCCTTGTCACCAATGCCTCCAAATGGGCATTCTTTGTACTACAGTTACAACACCTTGAACTTACTGAGTAAGTTAAAACCCACTTTAAAACACTCCTGCTGGGCCTGGGGAGATAGCTCAGCAGAATAAGCACTTGCCTAACAAGAACAAGCACCTGAGTTCAATCCCCAGTACCGCCAAAAAAAAAAAAGAACAAAAAAAAACCCTACTCCTGCCACCAATAAGAAATGATCATTTGTTCTACAATTTGCAGTGCTGACAGATAATAAAATAAATGAGCCAGGTTGAGTGCTGCATGCCTATAATCAAGCTTCTTGAGAGGTTCAAGGGCTGGAGATGTAGCTCAGCAATAAAGTGCTTGCCTAGGACATCACAGCACATATGGAGCCTGGGGTTCAATTCCCACTGCTACAGAAAGATGGAAAGGAACAGACGAAGGGAAGAAAAAAGAGCCATTTGTTCTCCAAAACAAATACAAATGAACAAGTTTGTAGTTTTTGGCTTTTCTTTTTGGGGCAGGGATGGTGGTATCTGAGACAGGGTCTCACTATGCAATTCAAACTGGCCTTGAACTTACTATTGCACATGAGGCTGGCCTCGAAGTGCTGGAATTATATGCATGCATCACCATACTCAACTCAAATTCTTTGTGCTAAAAGTCACATAAGGGGCTGGCCAGATAGCTCAGTGGACTAAAGTGCCTGCTTATGCAGATACAGCCCAGGGTTTGATCTCTGGCATGCTGTGCTGGCTTCACCCCCAGGGCACTGAATCCCAGCGCTTGGGAGGCTGAAAACAGGAGAATCACTATGAGTCCAATCTGTGCTGTGAGACCCTGTAGACCCTGTACTAAATACATAAAAATAAATAAATAAAGTGAATGCTTTCAATTTTAGGCCAGAAGCATATGCACCTGCCTGGTAAGCACTGCACAGTTCTGGGGCCAAGGCATGCAGTACCTGGGATCAAAACCAGGTCCTTGCGCTTACCAAGCAGGCACTTAGATTGCCCTGCCCTGCTACCAAGGCTTCTGACCTCTAGTATGTGATCAGTTTTTCAGGAAGAGAAAGGTAGTCTTAACCGTAAAGTGAGCAAAAAAGGGTAGAATGGAAGCAAACAGATCACATAGGCCTAAGTACATTTGAGTGCCATGGGACTTTCAGCATGAGAGGAGCATTGTCTAATTCATCAAATAAATCACTTCAGTGGCTATGATGAGACTGAGCTTGACAGCAATAGGGACAGCAAGAGGGCAGAGGCAAGAAGTCCCACAGGAGGCCAAATGCAGTAATCTAGGTGTGTGAAACTGCAGATTCTGGGTCTATTTTCTTTTTTCCTTTTTTTGTCTTTTTGAGACAGGGTCTCACTATGCAGTTCAAGCTGGCCTTAAACTCACTTTGTAGCTCAGGCTGGTCTTGAACTCACAACAATCCTCCTGCCTCAGCCTCCCGAGTGCTGGGATTACAGGCATGCGCCACCACGCCCTGCTCTGGGTCTATTTTTAAGGCTGAGTTAAAAAGATTAATTTCTGCAGCAGATATGATTGGTTTCATTTGATTATGAATAGAGTAAGAGATGACTCCAAAATTAACCAAGGAGAGTAAGGAAGGGGGTACGGAAGACAGAAAGAAATGTGAGACTGGGGGCAATGTAAGGAGTTACACACATGGTAAGTTCAAGATGGCTATGAGTTATCCACTCAGAACTGGGGCGTATGGGCATCTTGATGAGTTAGTACTGCAGATCTGACTTTGCCTCTTACTTTGACTACTGACCCTCCAATACAAGCCACACAACAGCCTCTCAATCAGATCCTAGAACAACTTCTATTACTTACATGAAGAACCTTAATCTGACATCATTACTAAAACTGGAAAATAATTTGTGAATAAATCTTACTTTATTTTTTTTTTTTTTTTTTTTTTGTCTTTTTGAGACAGGGTCTCGCTATGCAGTTCAAGCTGGCTTTAAGCTCACTTTGTAGCTCAGGCTGGTCTTGAACTCACAACAATCCTCCTGCCTCAGCCTCCAGAGTGCTGGGATTACAGGCATGCGCCACCACGCCCGGCTTAAATCTTACTTTATTAAAAGGAACATAAAACAAAAAGAAATGTATAGTACTGTTTGCTTTATATAATTTATATTATATCATACACTTTATTATTAAAAGGAACTAATGGTAAAATTCTAATTGAAAAACTCACCTATAACAAAACTAAACCAGACAAAACTAAACCAGAGCCCAGCACACAACTAATGAGCTAATCATAAACAATCACTAAAAACTTGTTTATTCAGTTTCTACTTGGTATTTTAAATTCTTTCATATTGAGTGAGGGGAAAGGGAAGGGAAAGGAGACACAAAATTAAGACGTGTGATGTACTAACTTCATGAAGAATGCAATCATTACTGTAAACATATACTAATAGAAATAAAAATTTTAAGAAAGTCTTAGGAATTGATCATAACTGCAAGAAAACATGATTTTATCATGAGAGGCAAAAAAAAAAAAAAAAAAAAGATGAACATGTGTAATCTTAACACTTGGGAGGCTTGAGGCAGGAGGATCATAATGAATCATTGCAAATTCAAGACCAGTCAGGGCTACAAAGTGAGCTCAAAGCCAGTCTGAACTACATAGAGACCCAGTTTCAAAAAGACAAATAATGAAAAGAAAAAAAAAAAAAGAAAGGACTATGGCCGAAAGTATAATGCTCAGGGTATAAAGTGCTTGCCTAGCATGTGCAAGGCCCTAGATCCAATCCCTAACATTGGGGGTGGGTACTTTATTACTAGTAATGGTTAAATTTTTCCTTTTACACTAAAAAGTATAGTGTGTAATATTTAAACTCATAAACCACCTAAATCTTTTTTTTTTTTGGTATCAGGAATCAAACTCAAGTCCTTGGGCTTGCCAGGCAGGCCTTTATGCTGCTGAGCTATTTCCCCAGAGATCACCTAAGCCTTGGTTCTGTTTTCTTCTAGGTGGTACCAGGAATCGAACTCAGGACTTTGCACTTACCAGGCAAGCACTTACTCCACTGAGCTATCTCTCCAGCCCCTTATTACTTAAATCTTAAAAACCTTGTAAGTTAAATCTCATTACAACTGATTCAATGAGACTATCTAAATATTGTTGAGGGGGCGGGGCAGGGCAGGGCGGCAAAAAAAAAAAAAAAAATTGTTGAGAAATCTACCATGGTGCATGCCTGTAATCCCAGCACTCCTGGGAGGCTGATGCAGAATTACTGTGAGTTTAAGGCCAGGCTAGGCTACAGAGTTCAAGGCCAGTCAAAATTTACAAAGACCCTATCTCAGACGGCATGGTGGCGCAAGCCTGTAATCCCAGCACTCGGGAGGCTGAGGCAGGAGGATTGTTTTGAGTTTGAGACCAGCCTGAGCTACAAAGTGAGTTTAAGGCCAGCCTGAACTGCATAGAGAGACCCTGTCTCA